>VHZZ01007266.1:11265-22433 GCA_009801015.1 Silene noctiflora | reverse complement strand
ACCATTCCTAGTCTTGCGCACCTTGCGGTCCAAGATCTCTTTTGGTACTTCGACATAGGTTAAAGCCTCATCTAACTTAATGTTCTCAATCTCTAGCACATGAAATGGATCACTCACATACTTCCGGAGTTGAGACACATGGAAAACATTATGCACTCGGTCCAAAGTTGATGTCAACGCCAACTAATAAGCCACCTTACCAATCCAATCCAAGATCTCATAGAGTCCTATAAACTTCTGACTCAACTTGCCCCTCTTACCAAAACGCATCACTCCACGCATAGGTGACACTTTCAAAATAACCTCGTTACCCACCTGAAACTCTATGTCCTTGTGATGCAAATCGACAAAGCTCTTTTGTCGATCCTAAGTGGCTTTCATCTTATGTCTGATCAATTGAACCTCTTCAATCATGTCCTGCACCCTCTGCGGCCCTAATACCACAGCCTTTGCGTTATCATCCAATCATATAGGACTCCTACCCCTCCTCCCATACAAAGCCTCGAAAGGTGTCATCCCAATACTAGTGTGAAAACTATTATTGTATGAAAACTCAATCAAGTCCAGCTTATCTTCCCAACTACCACCGAACTCCATCACACAAGACCTGAACATATCCTCCAGGGTCTTGATGTTCCTCTCAGTCTTCCCATCTGTCGCAGGATGGAATGTTGTATTCATCTTTAAGGTAGTTCCCATCAACTCCTGCAACTCATTCCAAAACCTAGATATAAATCGAGCATCCCTTTTAGACACAATGTCTTTCGGTACCCCATGCAATCTCACCACATTCTTCCTGTACCCACTAGCCAAATGTATCTTACTCCAAGTATCTTTCATTGGAATAAAATGAGCCGACATTGTCAACCGATCCACTATCACCCAAATCATATTATTACCCTGTTGATTCCTCGGTAACCCCACGATAAAGTTCATAGAGATGGACTCCCATTTCCACTCAGGTACCTCAAGAGACTAAATCTTAACTTGTTGTCTTCGTTGTTCCCCTTTGACCCTTTGACAAGTTAAACATCTAGCCACGAACTCAGTTATCTCTCTTTTCATCAAGGCCACCAAAAATTATTCTTAAGATCCTTATAGAGCTTGTCACCTCCTGGATGTACTGAATACAAAGTGCAATGAGCCTCTGTCATTAGCATCTGTCTCTGTTCCACATCATTAGGTACACACCACCTCCCATCGAACCGAACACTCCCATCTGCATGAATAAAAAACCGCGAAACTGTCCCCTTTTCTATCCCATCTCTCCACTCTCGAATCTTAGGATCATTGGCTTGCTTATTCTTGATCTCCTCGTATAATTCAGGTTCAACTGTCAAATCCCTAAGAGCATCCCCTATCCGAATCATATGGATCCCTAGATCATTCACCTCATTCTTAAGTCGCATTAAAGACAAGGTAATGCATAAGCAATGCACACTTTTCCTACTCAACGCATCCGCAACCACATTGGCATTCCCTTCATGGTAGATAATTTCCATGTCATAGTCACCAATAAGCTCCATCCACCTCCACTGTCGTATGTTCAGCTCCTTCTGGGTATATATGTACTTCAAGCCCTTGTGATCTGAAAATATCTTAAATGTTGCCCCATAAAGGTAGTGTCTCCAAATCTTCAAAATAAATACCACAGCACCCAATTCCAACTCATGAGCAGGGTAGTTCTCCTCATAAGACTTCAATTGCCTCGAAGCATAGGCAATAACCTCCCCATTATGCATCAGAACCCAACCCAAACCATTAAGTTCTTGTGATCTGAAGCATCTGTGTACACCTCAAAGTTCTCACTTACCTCCGGCAAAACTAAGACAAGAGTTATAGTTAAACGTTCCTTTAAGTCTTGGAACGCCGTTTCACAACTCTCCTCCCAGCGAAATATGTTCTCCTTTCTTATCAAAGTTGTTATCGGCCTAGCAATCTTCGAGAAATCATTCATGAATCTCCTGTAGTACCCAGCCAGACCTAAGAAACTCCAAATCTCAGCCACATTCTTTGGTACCTCTAACTTTGACACCACCTCGATCTTGCTAGGATCCACAGCTACCCCTTCCTTGGAAATCACATGGCCCAGAAAAGCCACTTTCTCTAACCAGAACTCACACATGTAGAGCTTAGCATATAACTGGTTATTGTGCAAGGTTTGCAACACCAGCCTCAGATGCTCCTCGTGCTCCTCCTTAGTCTTAGAATAGAATAAGATATCATCGATAAACACCACCACGAACTGATCCATGAACTGATTGAAAACCCGATTCATCAAAACCATGAAGACCGCCGGTGAATTAGTCAACCCAAAAGGCATCACCACATACTCATAATGACCATACCTCGACCGAAAAGTTGTAATACGTATGTCCCCATCCCAAGTCCTCTAGTGATGGTACCCCGACCTTAAATCCAACTTAGAAAACACCCCGGCCCCACTCAACTGATAAAACAGATCACCGATTCTCGGCAAATGATACCTGTTCTTCACCGTCACATGATTCAACTTTCTGTAGTCGATGCATAACCTCAAGCTGCCATCCATCTTCTTCACAACAGAACTCGAGCACCCCAAGGCGATACACTAGGTCTAATGTATCCCTTATCGAGAAATTCATTCAACTGTTTCTTCAATTCCTCCAGCTCTTTAGGACCCATACGGTACGGGGACTTAAATATAGGTCTCGTCCCCGGCTTCAGCTCAACACTGAAATTGATTTCCCTCTGTGGAGGTAGCCCCGGTATCTTATCTAGAAAGACATCCCCGAACTCACCCACCACTGGTATCTCCAAAGCTAATGGCTCCTCTATCCTAGTGTCCTTCACGTGGCAAAGGATTATAGGATACCCCTTCCTCAGGTACGACTTCAAGCTCACAGCTTCAATAATCATGACTTTGGGTTTGACCACAAACCCACGATAAGACACCTAACTCCCTTAGGTCCTTTTAAAGTGACCTTCTTCCGATGATAGTATATGGTAGCACTATACTTCGTCAACCAATCCATCCCGACTATAACCTCAAACCCATCCATAGGAAACTCGAACAAATAAACCAGAAAGTTGACCTGCCCAACAACCATAGACACCCCCCTTGTACAACATCCCACAAGATACAAACTTTCTAGACGGTATAAAGACTTCATCTTGTACAGACTCATACTCTCCCAAACCCATAGTCTTTACTTGACCCTTAGACACAAAGGAGTGTGTTTCTCCCGAATCAATCAAAACGAAAGAAGGATTACTATTGATGAGGAAAGTACAACTAACAACTTGAGCATCGTCCTCCGCCGCCTGCTTATCCATCATGAACAGCTTCTTACTGTTCTTCTAACCCCCACCCTGCACCGTGTTAGCCGATGCAGTAGACTTGGCAGCTGAATTCTTATTTTCATTACTGTTCTACCCCTGATAAATCCCCCATTGTTGCAGTTGAAGTTGATGTTGTTGTTACCCTGGCCACCCTGAGTATTCCAAGACCCTGCTGGTCGGTTGCTCGCCATACTCTGCCCTGGAGCCTATGAAGAACCTCCTCTCCGTTGCCCCTGGAAGCCATTCCCGCGGAAGCTCGTACACTCACATCTCATGTGGCCAGAACCGTCATAGTTGAAACATTGCAAACCAGAGTTACCACTATAGCTCCTACCACCATGCCCCCCATAAGACGATCATCCACTGAAACTAAAGCCACCAGAGGAAGCCCTCCCCTGCATCAAGTTCCCTCGCTTGAACCCCGAAGTCCCAGTTGCCTCGCTATCTGCCTTCCTCTTCTCACTTCCCTTCTCCTTGGCCTTCTTATTCATGTCGGCCAACCTCTCCGCATTACCAGCTCTCTCATAAACCTACTGTAAGTCCGTAGGAACCCCAGTAGGTAGCCTTTCCAATATCTTCAAAGATAGCCCCTTTTCAAAACGAAGAGCAAAACTTAGTTGGTTCAAGTCCATATCCTCCACATAATGTGCTAGCTCGTTGAACCTGCGGTAGTACTCCGCCACAGTCATGCCCTCGTTCATGCGGCAAGAATCAAACTCTGCCCTCAACTTGTTCCGAATGTGTTCCGGAATGAACTAATGCCCCATCGCCTACTTAAAATCAGCCCATGGGATAACAGGTTCCCCCAAGACTTTGTAAAACTCCCTAGAAATCTCCCTTTCACGACTCTACCATACCCCGGCTTCGTCCCTTAGGTAGAACACATCTTTTTCTAACTTCATCTCCTCCGGGAAGTTCACCACTTCCAAGACACTCTCCATCTCTCGATGCCAGTTATCGAGCAAATTTCGCGCTCCTGTGCCCTCATAGGTAGTAGGGTTAATGCGCGAGATGGTGTTGCTCATCTTGGTAGAATCCATGAGCACCTCCTTCTATGACACCCCGCGATAATACACAAATAAAACTAGAATTTGCAGCGGAATAATACGGGATTTTTAAAACAATTTTGAAGTTTAAACGCAAAGTACCACTAACATGATAAAAGAGAGTATAAAGTGTGTAGACTTTAGCTTTTACAAACCAAAGTAAGAAAATTTTGGGGAAAAGATATCCCTCTAATGCCAATAATCAAAAGGTGAGTTAAAGCTAAAAATAACAAAGTCCGAGGTCAATGCTCGCTAGCTCACACGATCTCGCTCCACACATCACTAACTTGTACCTGTCATTCATGTAAACATGAATGCCACAGTCAGTGGGGAGTAACTCAAGGTTCTCCCAGCCACATTACATCGAAATAAACATAAATAAGCACGTTAAACACATAAAGCACATATTATAATTGCAATCTGCTGAAGTGATAAGCATAGAACTTTGACTAGTAAGCGAAAGACGGTAAGAAGAGTAAATTAAAGCACATGCGAAGCATTACTAAACATACAAGTGTCCGGCTCAGAGGTTACCTTTAAAACATGTCCAAGACACAAACATAGACACCCAAGTACGCAATCCTAGATAAAGATCATCCTATACACAACGCCATGCAAAACTCTAGACCACTCTTAGACATTAACTCAACCCTTGGTAGGACGACTAGCTAGGTATGTCCTAGCCTAAGACTTGGAACCACACTCTCGGAAGGTAAACCCATTTCCGATTCAACATGCGGTATAATGGTCCGCACCCAAGACCCGACAATAACAAATCGAGCACCCCATTCGTTAAACTACACGAAAGTGGCGGAAAATCTAAGGTAGAAGTCAAGCATAGAGGTAGGTCAATGACAAATCCTTATGGATATGACTCAAACAAACCTTGCATATGATAGCTCATACATGAACATTATGAGGCACCTCATGTGAATAAAGCGTAAACAAATCGTATTTTCATCATTCGTAGTAGATGTGAGTGAATAGAAAAGGAAATAAGAAATTAGAGGCTCCTAGCCGACCAAAGTACCGGCTGTCGGCCAACTAGCCAGGCACCTCAGCCTAAAGCCAATTTTAAAATTTCACATCAGAGTCTTCCCAGCCGGTCCACCAGCAAGGAGAACACCCAACTAATCAAATTTCCAAAACTAATATAGAAACTTCCCAGCCGGCGTGTGGACCGACATCCGGTCCACCGGCTGAGAACACCAGTCAAAACCAAAAATGAAACCAACTTACAGTGGCCTCCCAGCCAGTCATGGCCACCGGCGGCCGGTCACCTAGCTGGGAACACACCACCAACACCATTTAACATCCAACTTACAGGGACTTCCCAGCCGGCCTGTGGACCGGTAGCTGGCCCACTGGCTGGGACACACCCAACTTCAAAATTTGACAATTGAGACACAGAAGGTTCCCAGCCGGTCAGTGGACCGGCAGTCGGCCCACCGGCTGGGACGACCTGAACATGAAAATCAGCAACACTTAAGGACATGATTTCTACTTGGAATTTTCATACCTTCTTAAGGCGAAAAACATGTAATAAGTGGAAAACAGCATGTTATACCATCCAACAACCAACATACTCCAATTTCATAATCCATACACCATAATTTTATGAATTTTGGCATAATAAACCACAACCATGTAAAAGATGATATGTTTATCAAAATTTAAGCATGAAACCTATAATTCATTCATCATTCACATACTAGTTGATAGACAAAACATTAAACACACCAAAGCATGTAAATTTATCAACTTTATCATGTAAACATCTCCTTTAATACAATTAAACACAAAATTCAAGTGTAATGTCGAGTAACCTATCACCGTTACCTTGATAGAACTTCAATCTTTGAGTGAGTCGTCAACAATGTAGCTATCTTGCTTCGGGTCTTCCAAATTCTCACTTAAACACAAAATTAGAAGGATTAATTGAGGAATTCACCCCTTTGGGAGCAACTAGGGTTTCGAAAATCCTAAGAGAGGGAGGTAAATGTTGTCTTTCTTAATTACATATATGAAGAACAAGAAAAGGGGAAGAATGGCACGATAATCGACTTATTTGGTTAAGAATTGAGGAAGATATGGTGATTTGAAGTTTTGAAGGAATGTTGTGTTTTAATGGTGGTGAAGGTTGAGTATAATGTTGAAAAATGAATGAGGAAGATGTAATATGAGGGTTTTGGTGAGGGTTTGAGTGGAAAAAGGTAGTAGTTGGGTCCATAAACAAGTCTAGGCCCAAAACAACTCAAAATGAGTCGGGAATGACTAGAATTATGTCTCAAGGCTACTATACACTTAAGATGGACAATAATATTATATTTAAACGTTTTATACTTAAAATATATATATTTTACCTAAAATATTTTTTAAACCTAATTAATCATAATTAAGTTATTAAATTACTTTTAAAACTATTATTAAAATTCACGGGTGTTACAATCCTCCCTCCTTTTAAAAAGTTTCATCCTCGAAACTTGAGGCAAAGGAGGTTACCTTTAGCAAACAAACTACGGTACTTGCTCCGCATGGAGGCTTCTGGTTCCCAAGGCTCCTCTTCCACATTACCGCACTTCCACAAAACCGTCACTAAGGGCACAACCTTACTCCTTAGCTTCTTGTCCTTCCTATCCAAGATACGAATCGGTCTTTCTTCAAAGGATAAGCTCGGCTCAAGCTTGGAAATGTCATTTTGCAACACATGGCTAGGGTCTCTAATGTATTTCCTAAGTTGAGACACATGGAAAACCTCGTGAACCTTACCCAAACTCGGGGGTAACTCCAATTTGTAAGCTACGACACCAATTCTCTTCACAACCTCGTAGGGTCCAATGTACTTTGGACTCAAATTTCCCTTCACTCCAAACCTCTTGACTCCCTTCATAGGTGAAACCTTCAAGAACACCTTATCACCAACCTCAAATTCTAGGGGTCTATGGCGAACATCGGCATAGGACTTTTGGCAATCTTGGGCGGCTTTCATTCTTTCTCGGATGAGCTTCACATGGTCAATCGTCTCAGCTAGCTTGTCGGGTCCTAGATCACGAACATCGCTTGATTTATCCCAATCAATAGGACTACGGAACTTCCTTCCATACAAGGCTTCTTAGGGAGACATCTTGATCGAAGCATGAAAACTCTTGTTGTAAGAAAACTACACCAACGGCAAGTTCTTTTCCCAACTAGTATGGAAATCTAGGGCACAAGCACGCATCAAATCCTCAAGGGTTTGAATGGTTCTCTCGGTTTGTCCATCGATAGCAGCATGCAAGGAGGTACTCATCAACAATTTTCTTCCCATAACATCTTGAAGGACTTTCCAAAATCTTGAGCACAATCTTGGGTCACGATCCAAAACAATATCCTTAGGAACGCCATGATATCGAATGATCTCATCCACATAGGAACTAGCAAGGCTGTCTAAACTCCAAGTCTCTTTGATAGGGAAAAACCTCGCACACTTTGTCAATCTATCCACAACTACCCAAACGGCATCCTTTCCACCAACTGTCTTGGGCAAGGCCATCACAAAATCCACAAAGGCACATCTAATGGCTGTAGCAAACCTCCGGGTCTCTTATGCTCAATCTTCACTCGTTGACAAGTAAGGCGCCTTCCAACACAGTTCACTATGTCATTCTTCATGTTAGGCCACCAAAATTGAAGCTTCAAGTCTTTGTAAATATTTTCTCCTCCGGGGTGAATCGAATAAGGGGATAGATGAGCTTCATCAAGCACTCTCTTCCTCAAGTCAATGGCATCGGGAACATATATACGGCCTTGGTAATGAAGATACCCACTAGCATCATTCTCGAAATCTTTAGTTTTACATTCTAGAATCTTAGCTCGGAAACACTTGAAACTAGCATCATCTTCAAAGGCATCAAGGATCTCACGGAAGATAACGGGCTCGGTAACCATAGAACCCAGGTAATCGAATCCACTCTCAACAACTTGGATGTTCAACCTACGGAATTTGTCACAAAGATCGTTAGGGAGCACTCGAATGGAACTCAAGGAATGAGTCGCCTTCCTACTAAGGGCATCAGCAACCACATTAGCTCTTCCCTCATGATACAACAACTCCACGTCATAATCATTCACCAACTCTAACCAACGTCTTTGTCTCATATTCACCTCCTTTTGGGTGAAGATATACTTCAAACTTATGATCAGTATAAATACGGCAATTAACTCCAAAGAGGTAGTGTCTACACATCATCAAAGCATGAACAACGACGGCTAACTCAAGGTCATGAGTAGGATAGTTCACTTCATGAACTCTCAATTTTCGTGAAGCATAGGCAACAACTCACTTATTTTTCATGAGCACACAACCTAAACCCATCTTGGAAGCATCACTATACACATCAAAGTCCACACCATCCTCAGGCAAGGTCAACACGGGAGCGGTAGTCAACCTTCTCTTCAATTCTTGGAAAGCATATTCACAAGCATCGATCCACACAAACTTGGATTCCTTATTCAAAAGTTGAGTCATTGGCCTAGCAAGCTTGGAAAATTCCTTCACAAGGAGATATTAATAACCGGCTAAACCCAAGAAACTACTAATCTCACCAACATCGGTAGGGCTCTTCCACTAAACTACGACTTCAATCATAGAGGGATCCACCATTACACCATCCTTGGATACCACATAACCAAGGAAAGAAACTTCAGATAACCAAAACTCACACTTAGAGAATTTGGCAAACCACTTTTGACGGCGAAGAACTCCTAACACGATATGAAGATGATTGGCATGCTCTTCTTCGGTCTTGGAAAACACAAGAATATCATCAATGAAGACCACAACACACTTATCCAAATACTCACTAAATGTTCGGTTCATTTGCTCCATGAAGACAACGGGCGCATTAGTCAATCCAAATGGCATCACCTTAAACTCGAAATGTCCATATCTCGTGCTAAAGGCGGTCTTAGGAATATCGGACTCACGAATAGGGATTTGATGATAACCGGATCTCAAGTCAATCTTGGAGAATGTAGAAGCACCCTTAAGTTGATCAAACAAATCTTCAATTCTCGGAAGAGGATACTCATTCTTGATGGTAACTCGGTTGAGTTCACGGTAATCAATGCAAAGTCTCATGGATCCATCTTTCTTCTTCACAAAGAGCACGGGGGTACCCCAAGGTGAGGCACTATGTCGAATAAATCTTTTCTCAATCATGTCATCAAGTTTCAATCTCAATTCCTTCAACTCGGTCGGTGCCATACGATAAGGAGCTTTAGCAATATGTCTGGTTCCGGGTACAAGGACGATAGAGAACTCTACGTCACGCTGGGGAGGAAATCCTGGCAACTCGTCGGGAAAAACATCTGGAAACTCACTAACAACGGGCACTTCTTCAAGCTTAGGTAAAGAAGTAGAAGTAGAGGTCACCACACACAAATAGGCTTGGCAACCTTTCCATACCATACTTACCAACTTCAAAGCGGAAATCAATTTTACACCCATTTGGGATCGGGTTCCCTTATAGGTTACACGGACACCTAACGGACTCTTGAGATAAATCTTTTGGTCTCTACATTTAAACCTAGCATGGTACATAGACAACAAATTCATACCTAGGATTACATCGAATTCCTTAAGGGGAAAGCGAAGTGGATTAGCGGGAAAGATATTCCCCGCAATAGAAATAAGGACATTGGAATAAGAGAGGGAACAAGAGACAATCTCTCCAGATGGCAAGGATATAAAGGTATTCTTACTAGGAGTAGGCTCAATGGATAGCTTTTCTGAAAATTGGAAGATAAGAATGACAAAGATGTGCCGGTATCAAAGAGAATAAGGTAAGGATGATCAAATATTGAAAACATACCTGTAATCATATTGGGATGAGCGGCGGTTTTGGCAAAGCTCATGTCAAAGATAGTCCCTCTTGGCTTAGCATTGGAAGTAGGAACATTCTTCTTCTCGGGACACTCATTGGCACGATGTCCGGGTTTCTTACAATTGTAGCACACCAAGGGTCTTCCAAGCATCCGACTCCGGGATGAAAGTCTTGCTTGCAATGAAAACACTTCCTAGCCTTATCAATGTTGTTGTTGTTGTTTTGTTGAGAAACTTGTCCACTTGGCACTTGAGCTCTTGACATAAACTTCTTCTTATTAGCATAGCTTGAAGTAGATGAAGGCACAAAGGGTCTCTTTCCATAAGAGTTGGGGCGGTAAGATTGAGAGGCAACATGAGGCTTGACTTTATCTTCAATAGCCTTCAAAGAACTCTCTGTTGGAGTAGTGTCCTCCTCAATAGTGCTTCTACATAATAAATCTCATAAGAGGAATTTGAGGGATTATTCATTTGTCAGTTGATCAACGTAAGTCCGGTAACGCTCGGCTGACTAGAATTTGACGTTACTGTCGTAAGACGACGGTGATCAGCTAATCCCTATCGGTCACACCTAAAGGACGATTCCCAAATATTAAACTAATTGTTTGTATAAGATATGATATATATAATTTGTATTTTGTATAAGTTGACTTTAATAAGTCAAGTGAATTTATTATTGATGACGAGTTACGAACTCGGGGCAAAGAGATTTATTATTCGATTATTTGATAATTGATTAATAAATAATTAATAATTTAATAATTAATAGTAAATTATTTAAATTATTATGATATGTGTGCGTATATTGCGAGGCATAGGTTATTAGTTAATAATATTTACAAAAGGTTTTAAAATTAACTAATAATTAATTATAAGACAAATTTTATATTGATAAAATGGTAAAATATCACTTAATAGTTAAGTGTACATTATTTGTT
>VHZZ01007265.1:45856-65872 GCA_009801015.1 Silene noctiflora | reverse complement strand
CAAATTAAATTCCGAGTAATTCTGATAATATGTAAATATCAAGTATAATTGTTTTATAATTACAATTTTTTAGTAATTTGAATTGTTTTTATTGTAATAGCATTAATAATTCAAGCTGATTTGATGTTGTATTATAATTGAACAATTTTGAGTGATAAACATTGAAGTGATCTAGCAAGTGCAGAAAACCTTTGAATTGTTGACTTTCAACCACAGAGCGAGCTTCTTTAATAAAGAAGATAAGGTTTCAGACTCTTATACCCGTACAGTTATTTTAGAAAGACGATCGCGATTTGACAGACGATCGCGATTTGACAGACGTAAGATCTTTCTTTGTCTAAATAAAAATAAAGTTTCAAATGAGGCTATTTTCATTGTAATCTGTTTGTGTTGTAACTTATTGATTGCTCTAAAATCCGCCCGTGTATTTTTTTCTAGATATTGATTGACAAGGTTCTGTGGGAGAAATGTCAGTTTGTTCTTCAGCCTTAAATGCCGCATACTTTGGAGACTCTGCTCTGAATGAGATCAACTTGAGCAGACAATGGAATACGAATTCCAATTTTATGCTTGGATGTGGAATTTCAGACTCCTCTCAACCCAATAACACTCTAAAAATAATAAACGTAGGCCATTTTAAGGGATGCCGAGATACTCTTCTAGTAAAAAGCTATAATGCTGATCTAACTTCAAAAACGCAGTCCATTTCAGAAGATACTACTACTTTAGATGATTTTGGGGATGGTAACGGAAAGTTGCCACCAGAAAACGGTAACAGTGGAAGTGGTGGTGGTGGTGGTGGTGGTGGTGATGGTGATGGTGAGGGTGAGGGTGAAGGGGATTATGAAGAAAAGGAGTTTGGACGACTTCTGAAGTTTGAGGATGTGATGAAGGAGACGGAAAAACGTGGGGCGACTCTTCCCTCAGATATTCTAGAAGCAGCAAAAAACACAGGGATCAGAGAATTGCTACTGATGCGTTATTTGGACTTACAGGTATCATATTTATACTTGGTGAATATTTCATCTTTCTGTCTCAGTCATTTGTTTACCTTTTGTAATCACTGTGAAAGGTATTTTAATTAAAAGTAAACAAAGATTGTGAGGAAGGGAGTAATATATATCCAAAGTAAATAGATTTTCTGAAACTGCAGAGCATTGTAATAAGAAGCTTGGCGTATATTCCTCGGATATAAACAGATACGGAGTGTGTAGCTTGTTATTTTAATTAGCTGTTGAAATGTTTGAAGGTTTTGGCTTTTACATGACTGTTTGGTCTTTACTTTTGATTGAATGCAGTTCTTAAGCCGGTTCAAGTCGTTTGTTAATTTGTCTTTTGAATAATCTGGACGTGTGCTGATTGTAGGGATCAGTTTGGCCTCTAGGCTTCTTGATGAGACATTGTTCAATGCTCCGCGACAGGATGCTGGCAGATCCGTCATTCTTATTCAAAGTTGGTACTGAAGTATGTGGACTGTATCTTCTTTCCAGTATTATTGATATTCCTGGTTAACTAACCAAAGCTTATACTTCAGACAATTCTAAAGCTTTGAACATTTATAGAATTGTTATGGTAGGAGTATTATTTGGTTTTGGAGTTGCATTTGGGTACCTAGTGTGACCAGGATAGTTTACATGTTATTGGAATCTTGCAGATAGTAATTGATTCTTGTTGTGCGACGTTTGCGGAGTATCAGAAAAGGGGAAAAGATTTTTGGAATGAGTTTGAATTGTACCTGGCTGATCTACTGGTTGGTATTGTTGTTGACATAGCCTTGGTTGGTATGCTCGCACCTTATGCTCGTTTTGGGCAAAAAACAGTCTCTAGAGGTGTTTTAGGACGCTTTCAGCATGCTTGTCAAGACCTTCCTAGCAGGTAACTCGAAAGTCCATGATGTTCTACCCTTATGTCCAATACTCCAATTTGATTGTTCATGTAAAGTTATGCACATGGGCTTCATGCCGTCACCCTCTTGGTGTCCTTTATCAACTATCTCTTATCTGAATAAACAACATAAGACCTATGGATATCTTTCCGGTAGAATTATTGTGTCTGGTTGATCTTTCAAATTTCAATAGTGTCTGTGAGGGACGTGAACAAAGCTGAAACAAGCTCGAGGTTGGCTAAAAGCCCATCGCACCTACAAAAGTTTGAGCTTGAGATTGATTCGAATATTAAACCTTACATTAGCTTGTGCTTAGACATGGCAAATTTGACCCAACCCGAATGGCTCGAACTGAGGACGTGAGCTTGACCTGTAACCTGAAGTGACTCGACCAATATGACTCAACCATAATGGTTATTATTGCACACTGCCATTAGAGGTAAATAACTGACCCAAACCCAAAATAACCCCAACCGATTTGATCTGAATTCTGCCAAACCCAAACTGACCCGACCCACAACCGACCCAGGTGACCCGGTTGCCAAGTCTAATTGTGCTCTCAAGCTCCACTTAATTCACATTTATTTTTCCATTTTTAATTATTTAAAAAAAATCTCTATGAAGATCACTCTTTTAAATCAGCTTTCCTAGCTGAATTTTACTAAGCTTGGGTTTGGGACAAAGTTCTATCTCATGCTTGATTTAACCATTCTAGATTCATGTTTTGCCTCAGCTGATCCCAAAGGCTTACTGACATGGCTCGTTTCATTTACAGTTCCAGTGTCTGTGGCAGAAATGTGTGTGTGTGTGTGTGTGTGAGGTGGGTCCATGGGTGGGCGGAGGGTAGGTGACCAACATTTTAGACCCCCTAATCCCTCTCCTTAATCAGACATAAGTACTTTCCTACTAATGAGAAAGTAATCTGTATAAGATTAATCCCTCTATGTCTGCGCATATGAGTACTTCTTCAAAACAACATAAGCGAAGCCATTGCTTCCCTTTCAGCCCTTTTGAATTCGCTTTCTGTCCCTGAAAATTGTTTTGATACCTGCTCTTTTAAACCCTGACCCCTGCTTTGCGTGCTCATTGCTCCATTGTTTGCCCGTAAACGATATTTATTTAGGCGTGTGTTTGCAGTGTCTTTGAAGCAGAAAGACCAGGATGTAGGTTTTCTGTTAAGCAGAGGATTGGAACATACTTCTACAAGGTAATAAAGCTTTAATTTCATTAATCTTGCCCTACTTGTGCCTGAAAGTTAATTTAATCACCATTAAATTTGAAATATAATGCTCAACATTGCAACTTTGCGTGCCCTTAAAGGGAAACCTGGCCATGGAGAATGGAGATCACTCATAACGTTACATATAGTTATAATCCATATTCCTTATTACATAGCTGTTCGAGTTTTTTGTTTTCTCTTTCAAGGATAAGCATAAGATATCGCCTCTGTAGGAAAAAGGTAATAAACATACGATTAATAAGAGACTTTTTTTTTAATAATAAAAATGCCAAAAATGTGGGTGAAAGGCGAAAACCTTGCTAAGAAAGCTCTGCTATTCAGATATCATTGTGGTTTTCATTCTTTTAGTTTATTTTTATTTGATGGTTATGAACTTTGCGCACAAAAGAAATTTGGATCTTCAAGTGACATGTGTAGGTCCTTGCTCTGGTTGAATTGGTCAAAAGTCATTCCAATTATATTCCTCAACAAGTCTGTTTTTGTATTTATCAAAATAGCAATTATTAATTTCGGTTATTGCGCCCTTGAATCCTTGATCCATCATAAAAAAAGGTTTTAGTTTCGTATTGCATTAGCATGTTAGTGTAAGATTTGACTATTCGGATAACATTATCGGTACAAGAAATATAATACTATTGTTTGAATGTAAGGGCTCAATGTGCGCTGTAATTACAAAATAGAAACCGAACAATCTTTACAGGGATATTATTTTATCAGCATATATCAACATGTTTGGTATCCAGGGTGTACTATATGGGGCTGTTGGATTTGGATGTGGAATAGTTGGCCAAGGCATCGCTAATTTGATCATGACCGCTAAAAGGTATTCGTTTCACCAATTGCAGTAGTTTCCTCTTCCTTATGTTATAGTAATGTGGTAATTGCTACATTCTCATTATGAAGATATTGTGTCTTTGCAGATGTATATGGTAAAGACCGACCTTATTTTGCTAATAGTGACTGGATTTGTGCTAATAGCTGTATATAATTTCTTTTTTTTCAGACTATCATCACATCTCAAATACAACTGGTAAACCACATAGAGGTTGATGACTCAATTGACAATGTACATAGTACAAAGTATAGCATTTCAACTGTTTTCCCTTTAGTTAATCCTCGTAAAATATTCTGATTTTTTTTCACTGTTTCTAAGTTCTTGTGTATTTGAGAAAGTTTGAAAGATGTTCATGAAGGAACATGTTTTTATTTCAATCTGTTGACAGTTTGGAAAAGAAGAACGCAAGTTGTTGACAAATATAGTCATAAACTTTTGATTAGGAGGATAAACACAAACGTGACAGTCTCATACTGACATTAACGAGCATATCGTTTTGCTTGAATTTGAATGTAAAGTCTTCTGCTCTCAAGAATACACCGGTACGAGGTTGTAGCCTGTAGGATAGATCGTGTTCAGGCGAGATCGTATTTAAATATTAAGTCGGGTAATGTTAATAAACGAAGCTTGGTGTTTTAAAACATTGAAAAATTGTTCTAATATAATGCTTACTCCTGAATAATCAACTTCAACCACTTGCCATTTCTACTTTTTTAGCCTGTTTCGCGTTCATGTTTCCTATGTGCAGAATTATTAGTCTGGGTATAAGAGTGAAAGCATGTTATGTGTTTCGTAAGATTCTGAGATTTCAGATATGATGCTTCCGACTGCTAAAGTTCATATGTGTTGTCTGAGTAGGAACATGAAGAAATCTGCTGAGGATATCCCTATTCCCCCACTAGTGAAAAGCGCTGCACTCTGGGGTACGTTTGTACATGGATTTAACTTAATTTATTGATTTAAGCCATCATTGTCAATTTCTGTGAAAGTTGCATTATCTCTTGAACTTTTTCCTCTCCTGAATGAAGGCTTTCATTTTTGTAATGTTTAATTATAAGCTGAGAACAGTTTTTATAATGTTTGCATATGAGGACCTATGTTACTCAGACTGGTGTCAAAGTATGTGACACAAGTGCGTGTTCAAGTGTTGGGCTTCGTTATGTTATAAAGAATTCACATTTTTGGCTTAAAATGAAGTGTCTGGTTGTCATGCACATTTGAGAGTATCTGTCACGAACTCACAGGGTACGTGAGGCAATTGGATTAGTTGAAGCAACATCGATGAGATGTTAGTTCAAATGAAAATGAAAATGCAGTGTGTATGCTCAATGGATGATATTGCTTTTATCTATGAAATGACTTTAGATGATGTTATAGTGCTTTATCTATGAACTCTTTATTGCCTGAAGACTCAGTTTTCATTAGACGATATTATAGTGCTTTTATCTATGAAATGACTTTAGATGATTACTGATTTAGTTAGTTTAAATAGTAAGGAGGCTGTAAAAGAAGAACATAAATGAGAGGAAGGGATTTCAACTTGTGGGTGTTTGAATTTTACTGACAGGGAGAACTTGAATTAGGATATGTCATGAATCTGTGATCAGTTTCTATGTGATTATTCTTTGTTAGAGACGGTGATTTTCTTATTTTTACCTCCTGTGTCGACTTTCCCCATTCACTTTCTCTGACATCTGCCCCATCCACGAGTCAGAACTTGAACCAGATTTATGTGCCATGTTTGACCTCATTACTGTCCAATGAATACTATATCAACCAGTTAGTTTTAAGTAGATCTATATCCATTATAAACCCGACTTTTGTCTATGTTTCGGCTAATGTTTTTTTGCCTTTTTAAACAGGAGTGTTCCTAGCTGTTTCCTCCAACACCCGTTACCAGATTATAAATGGGTTGGAGCGAATAGTAGAAGCATCACCAATGGCAAAGCAGGCCCCACCTGTTGCAATGGCCTTCACGGTTGGAGTGCGATTTGCCAACAATATCTATGGCGGTATGCAGTTTGTAGATTGGGCTAAATTGAGTGGTGTCCAGTAAAACAGACCCAGGACTTGTTCCACACCAGTACACCACCGTCATTCCCTACTCCAGCCTGACAATGAGCAACACCTTTGCTGGTGAACCTTTCCATTGTAACACCTCTTCCTCTTAAAGGGTGGTACGAAACACGAATTTGAATACCATTGGTTTCAAGTCAGGTTTGCTAGTTTGAGATCTGGTACACAAATTTTTTTTACAAGACGGTCTTATATGTGAGATTAACACATCCAACTAAATTCAACAAGCACTGCAGAAGGATATAAATTGGTTTTAGGTGAGACTGTCGCATACAAGTTCCAGTACTATAAAGAGGACAACATTGTGTGGTGCATGATTTAGTCTCTAGCTCGTCACCATGTTTTTTTTGGTTGCTGATGCCATGTGATACTTGTGCGAGATAAGTTGGATTTTTAGAGTTCTTAGTGGATTTTTAAACGTAGCATTACGGTATCCCATATTGTCAGGACTATTTTGTAGTACTCCCTTTTATTCACTGGATTCCAGGGGTGATTTCAGTAGGGGTTTATGGGGTTTAATTGAACCCCAACTGATGCAGAACCTGTAAAATTTAGTGCAGAAACAAAGTATCAGTTGGTTTAGTGGTAACATGAGAGTGTTAGTATATATGGAACTTGGAGACGGGAGTTCAAACCTCTCTGTTCCGTTAAATTTTAATCCATTTTTGTTTGTGTTTTCTTAATTTATGTCTCGTTTTCCTATTTGTATATTTTGTTGTCGAACTCTCATTCCTAAGATCCTAGAACTGCCCCTGTTGGATTCATACCACTTTCATTTTTAACTCATTCACTGTGTTCATACCATTTTCTAAAATGACAACTATAAACACAAATGATCCATTTACCTTCACTATAGTGTACCAGCACTTCTACTTGATTCCCTTTGTCACTCAACTCCAAGTACACTTAGACCTTACAAACAGGTCATTCGATTCATTTTCAGATCGAGTTAAATCGGTTTGATTTAAATCTGGTTTACCATGGTTTCGATTCAGTTTAATTTCGATCGGGATCATTTCAGTTACCCAGTTTAATCGGTTAGTATTATTTCGAGTCAGGTACGTTCGGCTCAGGTCAATATCAATTTAACTTTATATCGGCCTATCGGGTCATCATTTTCTTGAGCTGAGAGTAAAAAAAACCTTAAATTTACCTTAGGTTTTACAATTTGAATGTATAATTTATAATACCATTAATAAATGAAAAATCAATGAAAAAACCAAAAATATGAGTGTTGTATGAGAAAATGAATGTTTTTAATCCAATTTTATCGATTAAGCTATTATCGGTTCAGAAAAATTCGACTATCATTCGATAATAATCGAATCCGGTTTAGTTTCGTTTGACTTGGGTTTCGGGTACTATTTCGGTTACTCATATCGGGTGTTCGATCGGTGATAAATCAGATGCTTTTGATCGGTTTTTCAATTTCAGTTTAATTTTGTCAGGTCTAAATACACTCACCTCCTCCACTGTCGTTGCTCGTCGGCCGTCACACCTCACTGACCAGTGAAAAGATAACCCGGCCCGAAAAATCGACCCGAATCCCAATAAAATAACCCGGAAATAACTTGCTCTTCTAACCCAACTCGAAAGCAACCCAACACGATAATAACCCGCACATTTTAAGTCAAAACCCACCGGTTATAGATATTTAAATTTATTGAAAAATTGTATTTAAAACAAATAAAACTAATATAAAAAGATTAAAATTGCTTTCAAAATTTTGAAAAGTATAGTTTGGTTGAACACTAAATTACAACCCCATGAGAATATCCGATTCATGGGAGTTAGGCTCATGAAATTCAGGTGAATTTAGCAAAAAAAAAAAAAAAAAAAGGGTTTCCTACATAAAAATTCAGTTACACACAAGTTTTCAACTACTACTGTTAAGCGTGTTTCAGGATTAGATATAGGAATGGTGTTTGAATGCTGCACTTGATTTATAATTGTTTCTTAAAATGACGCGCAAAACATACATATAGTAAAACCCTCCGCTTCCAAGTTTGGTACTTGGTTGAGAGGTCCGAGGTTGTTTTGGGGGGCAACCTCTCTTCGTAGCAGACATCGACAGGGACACTATAGGCATTAGCGCCTGTGAAACGTCATATATTTGGTGACAACGAAAGTCCCCCACTTGTAGGGTAGTTCTGAGCGAAAAGCCCTCCAGCTTTGATGCAATTGATGTTTTCACCGGTCTCAAGGCATGTTTGGAATTACAGTGCTTAAATGGTAAAAACTAGTGATTTCAATTGGATACCAAATAATGGAATAATCAATGAAAATTACAAGTCTATTGACTAGCTTAGCAATGTTTTGCTGCATCTATATTTCTGTCTGCTTTGGTTGTATTCACAGCATGCCCTTCAGCTTTTGTAAAAAACTTGTGTCAAAGAACGTATGTATATGCATTATCACCTGGAAGACTGAAAGGAACTTTCGGAAGCCAGAGACCAAAAAGAATAATTCCCATGTAAATTTGTTGCCCTTCCAAGGAGCAATGTCGACAAAACTCGGTTCAATGGCAATAGGTTGAGCTCAAGAACTTAAGCCTATGAACCTGTAAATGTCATGGAATCATAAGCTTCTTGGCGCCACTGAGGAATGACAAGTAAGTTGACGGCAGTTTGGTTTTGAATGTTTAAACTTCTTCAACCTGCACTTGTTAAGACAACTAACAATCAAAAGGAGCCTCATTATATCAAAACAATGTAAGCATTGGCAGTAACAGGGAACTGTCTCTTCGCTTCTATTGTGAAGTAACCGTCAATCGATGCTATTTTTGAGTTCCATTATGGCTCATAGGAAACGCTAAGACTTTTCAACACCTAGAGCTGCATACACTGAAGCCTTTGCGGCACTATGCTATGTTGATGAAATATGGTTTGGGAAGGGTAAACTGAAAGATATGAGAGAATTAAGAATTACCTGAGGCAGGCGCATGAGTTCAAGAACCGCAGACTGAGGAGTGAGCTCATTGTCAATTATTCTAGCAACTGCTGTTAAGACTGGCATCTTCACTTTATATTTTTGCGCCAATGCAATCACAGCTCCAGCTGTAGCAACACCTTCAGCAACCTGAGCAATAGATGATTTAAAGAATGATGATCAGACTGCCAGAATTTATGTTACACTAACTTGTCTGCAAGTGTTCGGCACGACATTGTTTTGGAGCGTGAGACACTGCAATTTGTAAAATGTCACATGTATTTTGCCTAAGATGAAATGTTGAAGTGTGGAAGTGTAGTGTAGCGCGAGACTCAATCAAAGTGGGGTCTTGAAGGAACATAAGCCAAAAATATTTCAGAACATTTCATTAGAGGAAAGTCGCCGTGCACCTGATTCATAGAGCTCAGTACATCCTCAAGTCTCTCTCCTGAGCCAAGACGAACTCCAACAGTCCTATTTCTTGAAAGATTAACAAAGCATGTAAGCATTATGTCCCCCGTTCCTGATAACCCGGTAAGAGTTGCCGACTTGGCACCCATCTGCATCGAAAAACAAAATTGGGAGACATTTGTTATGTAGACAAGTTACTCCCGTAACCCGTTAATTCCATTCCTAGATAATTAATACTTGCACTAGGCAGATTTACACAAGTAATACCAGAAGAATGCAAGTTCGTTGACCCAAATAACAGGTGGGAATCCAAAGAATTTTTCAGCCCACTGCATATAATACAGCCAACATAATCCACATCGTCCATTCTGAGTGGTCCAGATCCCCTTTCAAATATTATAGTATAAATAATAAAGAAATATAGTACTCCCTGCATTCCAATTACTGCCTCTCTTTCCAGTTTAGGATGATTTAAGGAGAAGTAATGAAATACCAACTCATACGGATTTGCGGAAGCGCTAATAAAGAACAGAAGGGATATTTGCTCGAAATAGACCTATTATCTCCAACAATGAGGGCATTTAAGTTAAGACGGTGAATTAAGTTTAAAGACTTATTTGACTTAAAAGGAAGATTTGAAGTACCTCTCAAATCAAAGATTGGTGATCAAACATATCGATTTTTCTGATTTTACTTGAATGAATAATGTAGAATAAGTGAAATATTTAGCAAAAATATGGAAAGGTGGCATATTTCTTTTTTTTTTTTTTTTTGGTGTAATGGAAAGGAAGCATATTAAGAATGCGGTAAAATAGTTACGAGAGAAAGTTTTGCTTTAACTATTTTCAAGGAGTGGTTAAAGTGGGTGTTAAATGTGATCACTCATTCAATAGTATGTAGGCTACTATATAAGCAATTCATGCTTATGTTTTTAATCATCACAACATATATCAACAAAATAAAATAGAGAGTAAAAAAGTGAGTTTATTAATTAGAAGTTAATCTCTCATCTTAGACATTTTATTCCTCATTTAAGTTATTGTTCATCAATCTAGTGAGGAAATATATTTCATATTATTCTATTAGAAGGCCATAATTTTTGTTGCTACTCAAACAATTGGTATCCGAGCCAAATATAATGGCTTCTTCTAGTGGAACTGTCAAGGTGGACAAATATGAAATTGAAAAGTTCAATTGGAAAAATGATTTTTCCTATTGGAGGATGCAGATGAAAATTTGCTAATTTCACAAAAGTTGCACAATGCGTTAGAAGGAGCAAAAAAAAAAAAAAAAAAAAAAAAAAACCTACTGTGGATATGAGGATTGGGAAGAATTAGATCTTAAAGCACGAGTTGCCGTAATCTTATGTCTTGAGAGGGATGTTGCATTCTTGGTAAATGAAGAAACAACCGCCGTTGGAGTGCCGGAAAAGTTAGAAAATAATTTCATGGTGAAAACTCTAACGAATTGGATCTATTTAAAAATCCATATTGTATACATTTCAGTTCACTACTTCCTAAGTGCGCCCTTCCCGGATTCATGGTAAAAACCCCGTGTTTATGGTACCTTTCAAGTACCTCAAAATCCATCCATTCCATTGCTTTTCAAGTGCACCTTTCTCGGATTTACCGGATTCGAGCATATGTCAGAAAAAGGTCTATCACTTCTTGGTAAGAAGGGCTTGTTGAAAAACGTGAAAAGGTTAGTAAATTCATGGCAAATACGGGGAAGGTGCACTGGAAGCAGTGAAATGGATGGATTTATGGATTTTGAGGTACTTGAAAGGTACCATCAACACGAGATTTTTACCATGAATCCGGGAAGGCACACTAAGAAGTAGTGAAATGTACACAATCTGGATTTTAAATAGATCCGATTCGTTGGAGTTTTCACCATGAAATCATTCTCAGACTTTTCCCGCATTCCAGCCGCCGTTGTTTCTTCAATTAACAAGAATGCAACATCCCTATGAAGGCATAAGATTATGGCTGCTCGTGCTTCAAGATCTAATTTTTCCCAATCCTCATCCTTCATAACCACAGGTTTTTGTTCTTTTCCCTTTCACTCACTTAAACCACTCCTTGAAAATAGTTCACTTAAACCACTCCTTGAAAATAGTTAAAGCTAAAGCTTCTCTAACTATTTTACTGCATTCTTAATATGCCTCCTTTCCATATTTAGAATATGCTAAATCCTAAATATTCAAGTCAAAGGCTGGCTTTGGTACTTTTACCATAATTTCTTAAAAATATGCTTCGTTCAAGTAAGGCATGTTAGAATATAAAACCGATCATGAGACTCAAACCATCAGCTTAAGAAGATTTTGGTTGAGGTGGTTTCTTGACATGGTCGAATCCCACCCCTCTCAATTCTAAAGTGGAATATTAGCACCAGGTACACAGTTGCATCCACACTTCAAGCCCAAAGGGCATTCGTGTGAAGAGGCGTGTTAGAATATAAAACCGATCATGGGAAAAAAAAAAAAAAATGAGATGGTTTCTTGACCCAACAAGAACGAAACACAGGGAGTACTACGAAGTGTGGAAAGGAAAAATCTGGGGAACTGGCGAAGAACGGGGGCGTCAATAATGAATAAAATTGATTTTGAGTTAAATACACTTACACGAGTAGATAAGTTCCTAATTTAAGAAACAGATATAGGATTATTTGTATACCTTTTTTGCCAACCAACGGATTTCAGAGCAACCCTGAGCAACCAAGGCGGCCATGGAATTATTACCAAGATTCATCCCTTCCACAATTCCAGCCGCTATAGCCAGAACATTTTTTAGTGCACCAGCAATTTCAACCCCTGTGACATCACTGATGTATAGGAAATTATTAGTTAGGACTTAAGGAATACAGATATAAGACATTGTGAGTAGAGAATAATAAATCTTAAGCTGATTAGAATCTATGAAAAAAAAGCGCTTTTGAGCTGCAAATTCCCTAATTCTAAGCATTTTTGAACGTTAAGCTCTCACATGCTGTTCACAATGTTGACTTTGTATCCCCATCCAATTACAGTAGGCGACATGCCATATGAAATACCATTACGAAAAGTGCGGAAGTTCACTCAGTTGCAATTATGTAGCCTTATCCTTGTGTTGAAACAAAGAGAGACTGACTATCCGTCTCCAAATGACACATAGCGAAAATCATGTCGAGAATTGCTTGAACAGACCGTTACTTCACAAGATAAGAAGCACAACAGTAAAATAATCCATGTTGCATTATTCTATCATATTTGAAAGTTGAATAATAGTGAGTGTACGGCTCCATAAACCCCTCAACCTCACCAGCAAAGAATGAGTATTATATACGGAGTATATCCTCCTTCAACTTTCAAGTTGAGATATTTGAAGCAGCATAGCATAGACGCAAGCATTGTGAGTCTAAAGCGTGAAAAACGTAAAGCTGGTTAGGATCTTTACGGAAAGCATTTTTTAACTGTAACTTTCCTACTGTTAAACGATCTGAAGCCAAATCTCTCCCATGCTCTAAACAATGCTGATCTTATATCTCCTACTACATTTCAGTAGAATTCATCAGGCTGTGACGTATTTAGAGAGTAAATGGCATATGAAATGCCAATAGAAAAAGTTTGATAGTTTAGACCACCTCCAACAACATACATAGTCGTAATCATACAACTATTTAAAAAAAAAAAAAAATAAAGACTGTCTCCGGATATTCATGATGATTTTGTGTAAAATTGCATCAACCAACTGTTACTTCGCAGATCACAGTATAAGAAGCAGCACAATCAGTTTAATGATTCATTTTGCTCGACTCCATCATAATTTAAACCTAAACAATAGTGAGTAGTTGGCTCCTATGTTATTCTAAATTGAGTACGAGTGTCACACAGTATATATCCCAAGTGTTGGACAAGGCATGACTAGAATTTTGAGACACGGGAACCGAGTTCTAGAATACGGGTGGGGGCACATTTTCAAAACAAAAATACACTTCTAAATATGAAATATACCGATTTTTTTGGAGTATAATGGAAATTTTTGGCAAATACGACTTGAAACCATTAGATATAATACTAAATGCCTTATAAACCTCTATTCCTCTACTTTTGTGGTGGGAACCTCACTAGTTCAACTCTCCCGATAGAAGTGTCCGACTAACAAGTGTCAGGTACGGAATTCATACCCATATCCATCTCGTGTCGTATCGACACGGCTAAGGTCCGAAGAGTGAAGAGTCAAAGTAACATAGGTTGGCTACATAAATCCCAACTCTCCTGATAGAAATGTCCGACTAACAAGTGTCAGGTACGGAATTCATACCCATATCCATCTCGTGTCGTATCAACACAGGGACGGTCCGAAAAGTGAAGAGTCAAAGTAACATAGGTTGGCTACATAAACCCCAACCTCACCAGCAAAACGAACAATTAATATGCTTCTATCTCAGGTTGAAATATTTGGAGCATATCACAAAAGCAGGCAGAAGGACAAGACCGAACTAGATGTCGGAAAGTCTATAGTGAGGTGAGATTTACTTTGAAGTGCTGATCCTCAGCCTATCTGAAGCTAAGAGCTGCTGTACTCTATTTGCCAATTTCTTGTCCCTCGATGCTACGACCATGGCTGAAAAATTAAAGTATGGAAAGAGAAATATAAAATGAATGATCGTTACTCAGAAACTTCACACGTTAAACACAGTTAACCAAATTGCAATTACCTGTTGGAAGTTTGTTCATCAACTCTAAAGCAAATGAAGGCCCAGATAAAGCAACAAAAGGCTGCCGTGGATTTTTTAGCGTTTGCGGAATGATTTGAGACATCATTCGTAGTGTGTTAAGCTCCAAGCCTTTGCTGAGCGAAATAAACGGCAAGCCAGGATCAACATAGTCAACAATGCTTTCAAGAAATGAAGCGGTAAACTGCACCACAACCAACAATAATGTTACTCGCTCCAGTGTTGCATATGCTCCCTACCCATGGCAGGGTAAGAGCGTCGGATTTACGCAGCCTTACCCCTGTGATAAAATCACATAGACTCTGTTTAAGGATGACCCGTAATGAAATTGCATCATTATCGCATCTACTGACTGCTACTCATAACACAAGAAAAGCAGATAGTTTAGTGAGCCATTTTGCTACATTCCATCATATTCCAAACCAAAAGAATAGCTAGTCCTTGACACCACTGAAATTGGAGCTGTAGCTGCTGCAACAGATATAAAAGTCATTATGCTACAAGATTGCAAACTTAATTACGCAATCAAACATGCTACCATTCTATGCTCGAATCCTGAAAAAAGCATAACGACAGCAAGAAAGAAGTGATAGGTCAAAGAACATGGCAAACTAACGCTAGATGATCTGAAACCTGCACAGGAACAGCATGCAAGCAGAAGTCAGCACCTTGCAGAGCAAGCTTGGCGCTCATTGTGGCAGTAAGATTTTCCGGAAGCTTATGATTTGGAAAATATTTGCTGCACAGAAAACATTGCAAAGTTGAGTTCCCTGAATCATCCAGCAGGAAGCCAGGGATTTAAATGAATCAATTGAAGGCTTTACCTATTACAGTGGGTTTCGTTAATAGATTGACAAACATGAATATCGCGTACAAGCATACTGACTTCCATTTCTGGCTTTTTCTCAGCAACATGGACTGCCATAGCTGTACCAAAAGACCCACCTCCAAGCACAACCACCTGTAAACTACTGTAAAATTAGCAAGCTCAATTATTCCCTTATCACCAGTAGAAAGATTCAAGCTGCAAAATCTAGCAGAAACATCTTCATTAGATGATTTTACTAATGAACATGACAGTCACAGCTCTGCTAGACAAACAAGAACATGATGAAAGAGACATGAATCAACAACCAACTCAAATATTCATCATTTACTAATTGTCCTAGTGGTAATCAACAACCAACTCAAATATTCATCATTTAATCCTCCTTTTCAACCGATCCCTAAGAAAAGGGATCCTACTGGGATTAAAAAAAGTCCCCTTTTTCCTTTTTTTCTTACGGCGCCAAGCCTTTTCCGCCTTCCATCCCGGACCAGAGAAGATTTCATCAAGGCAGAGCGTGCAGTGGATTGGAAGTAAGCTACCTTGACCATCTTCCAAAGTTCTGAACAATTTTTACTAGGATACTCCCGGAGTCCCGGGAGCAGATCCAATGGAGGCAAAGAGTAAAACAGTTTTCTGAAGCAAGAAGGCTTGCATGAAGAGGATGAGGTGGGGAGCCTTAAACCGGCCCACTTGCTCTCATTATGGGAAGTTTAGAAAAAGCACCGGAAGTGCGCCTATATGCAGCGTTCACTCAGGCATTAGCCGAATCACCTCAGAGTGCTAAGGGGCACAAGGTGCAACTAGTGAAAGGTAAACTTGAGGCGCATTACTATGCAATTCCATTTTTTTACCCTGATTCTTTTATTTAAACCGGATTTACCCTTCTCTTCTCCCCCTTATCCTTAAATTTCACTTATTTACATGTTAGCCTCCTTTAAAAACAAACTAGCGACTATTGTTGCGCAAAATTTTACTTTAAAGTGAACATGTTCGTTTGAAAAATCGACGTGCCTCGTGTCCATAAGGCGTGCATTTAATACCCCCATGTAATGCACGTAGTCCACTAAACACAAAAGCAGTAAACTAACTCCTATTGCTAGGAATAAATGTGGAGTACTCTATGACACACAACAAATTCAATAAATAACGAATTCAATAAATAACGACCCACAATCATAAAATTAGGAACCACTAACACAAATTTTGGAGCACTAACTCCCAACACCTTTTGCCTAACGCTGTGGGACCCCATCGCCTAAGTGCACGTCATGCCTTCTCAAATTAAGCTTCTTAACCCATTTTGCTTCTATGAATGTAGGAGTTGTGGAATGTGTTAGAGAATACCCTGTACTACATTCACCTTGTTCTTCATCTAAATGTTAAGCATACCACTTAGTTCCAACCTGTAGTGTTGGAGCACACAATCTAATCTAGACGATAGTTGTTGAATCTTTGGGGATGACACCGATGCTCAAGTGCTCCTATTTGCTATGATTGTCAGCTTCTGAAGGTGGACATGATACAACACGTGAAAATTGATGATTTACACAGCAATGAACTACTCGGGATCCCAAGGTTAGTGATTGTTACTCCCCACTCATTTTCATGAATTTCTCAATAAATTGATACCATAGTCGAGGACATTTCCATTTCTGCGAGTAATATCGACACAATGACATCTTGTAACTAATGATACATATCACACCTCTTGAGTGATGTTTTATTCCCAAAAGATGAAGCCAATGAGTTATAACTTATAAGGCGGGTTGCGTCATCACCAAACTCGTGCAAATACTGCCCTAACTATGTTTACCAGTCACACATTCTATACTACTTGAATGAAGTTTATTGTTAACACTATAGAGATGTACGAAAAAGGCGTAGAATGAAGTAGAAGCAGTTTAGTAAGTGATGCTGTTGTATTTGATGGTAATACAAAATCAAAGAATACAAAGACTAGAGTGGAATTGAAGAAAGAAGAAACCTTATTGGTAGTTAGAAGGACATCAGTGTTGTTCTTAGAGCGCAAAGAGCGAGACCAACGAACAAGTTTTTCCCAAGCAAGTTTGACAACCCTTCTTCTACTCCTTGTTTGTTCAGAAGTAGAAACAATACCAATACTTTGTGGGGTGGTATTATCATTTTCATCATTAGAAGATGGTGGGATATCAACAATTTCTGCAGCGAAACACGGCTTCAGTAAAATGCAGTGATTATTATTAATAATGGTATGAAAACAAGGATAAGATGGAATACAAGTAGTAGTGGATTTTGGGTGGAAATTCAGAGTGGTGTTGTTGATATGGGGTTTCAATTTCAAGGGGTGTGAATAATGGTGTTTAGGGGAGTTGTTACAGATGACTTTGGGTATTAACAAGTTGAGTTCTGATGAAATGGAAGCCATTAATTTCAGGGCACACGAAAATAGAAGAGAAGAAAAGAGAAGAAGAGAAGAGAGGAAGAGGAGTAGAGACTAGAGAGGGAGTGATTGGCTATGGTTGAATGCGTCCTTCGGTTTGTGTTGTCTCCAACTCTTTTTAGGAACGTGCGATTCTTTTCTCAATTATTAATTAACCCACATTTCATATTCTTGCCTTCTTGCCCAACCAAATTCGAGTGGACCACGGAAAAAGATTCACCCCAGTCTTTTCTTACTGGTCGACTTCTTTTGGAATGCCCTAAGCAAGACCCTGTAGACTTAATTTCAGCTCATCTCAGTTCAGTTCAAATTTAATAAGTTCAGTTCAGTTCAGTTCAGTTTTTCTCTTCACAAATTAACTCTTACTTCAGTTCAGTTCAAAATTGATGTTTATCATGTTTATCTTTTGTTGTGGTAATCTCCAAGCATCCAAGTGTCCAACAAGGTAGAAGCTAAAATAGCACACTAAGTTAAACCGAGCAAGTATTTCACATATTTATAAACCTTAAACCATTTTTCAAACTTGTGACAAAGTTCTACCTCAAACTTGCCCTGAAATTTTTTGTCACATATTGACATTACATGTATGGACTATGGAGCGGAATGTAAATTTTTTACAGACCATAAGACCCTTAAATACATTTTTGCACGAAAATAATTGAACATGAGACAGAGGAGAGGGGCGGATTTAGGCGGAGTCTGGGTGGGCAAGTACCCATCTAATAAATAAGTAGAAGTATCAGATATAGACAATAAGTTACTATGTCTTAGTTCCGTCAATCGGGATACCTGGTACCTACTAATAGACACACCCATGATTTTAATTTGTTTTCTATTATGCTATACATACACACACACACACACACACACACACACACACACACACACACACACACACACACACATATATATATATAGGTTCTCGTGCGAACTAAAAGTTGGGTGCGAACTGTGCGAACTAAAGTAATAGGCTGGATTCCATGCGCTGCTCCTATTCAATAAAAGCCATTCACACGACACTTCCCTTAGACTCTCACTAACTCTAAAACTAACACTTCCATTCTCTCTCATTACCAACGACGACCGCTCTCCGACGGCGGCGACGGGATCTCCCACTGCTCTCCGACAACGGGATCTCTTTCTTCGTTAGTTGATGTATGGTTTTCCCATTTTGTAACCCTAATTTTTCCTATTGATGATTGTTTATCCCTCTTTGTTACTCTAATTTTTTCTATTTTCTTGTTATGTGCCTGATGTGAATTTCTGCTTCCATTTTCGATGTTTAGATAACTCAGAATGTTAATTACTCCGACTTATGTCAATTTGTTTGTCCATTTTCGATGTTAGTTATACTCATATTAGCTAAACTGCTGAGTTTGAAAAGTCGTTGGAAATTGTCTAGCATAATCCCCATTTCATGCCCTTTACAACTGCTTAATGGTGTGTGCTGCACCTAAGGTTTTCAGTTTTCAAGTAGATAACTACAAACTCATGGTGTGGCATGAAGCTTAATACTATCTCAAACTGTAATGAGTGGGGGCAAAGTTAAGAAAAACTCATAGAATGTACCAAACTATCAGTTTCATCTTTTTTTTTTCTTTTACCAATTTGATTTGATCACCTGTGGGTTAAATCAGAGATGATAGCATAAACTTTCTTTCATAAATATCTTATTACTCGACAACTTCAATCAAACGAAGAGATAATTTATTTTCGGAGTACACATTCATACCTTCTTAAGAAAACTTGGTCACCATTTCTTAAAAAAAATACTCTTCAAGGTTTCTACTTTAATCATTCTCATGATTTGCTACACTGCTATAAACAGATTGACAGAAAGATAACTTACCGTGCCATGAGCGAACTGAGTTTGTTCCCCAGAGGACCTGTGCATATATTAGCCATAACGATCTTCATAATGGATAAATGATTGTAAGAGAGACATTGGATTTTTCAGGCCGATTTTAGGGGTTGAGAATCGGTATGAGCTGTTGGCAGAGCTGTACAGGCAATAAAAGCAAGCAGGGATAAAGCCAAACCCTTATATTGATGCCTTCATCAAGGCCATGGCCATGCTAGGACAAGAAACAAGTTTGGTTACTGATTACATCCTCAAGGTTTTATCACACACTTTATTTTTCTCTACGTTTATATATTATATGGCAAATGGTTAATCCCTTGGCAACTTAACTAGCATTGACTTCCTTAAAATGCATCTTTTAATATTTTGACAGTTACTGGGATTGGACATATGTCCTAATGTCGTTGTTGGTGATGAAAAACTCATGGACTAGTAGCATGATGCGTGATCGAGTATGCANTTTTGACAGTTACTGGGATTGGACATATGTCCTAATGTCGTTGTTGGTGATGAAAAACTCATGGACTAGTAGCATGATGCGTGATCGAGTATGCAGTATGCTTATAGTCCTAGTTTCATAATTCGATATATTGTTCTTCTCTATAGGCTGCTGCATGGACCATTCTCGCGGCATTTTCACTGATATGGTTTCAAGCAAACTATCTTCTTGTAGTAGCTGTTTGTTTGTCACTCAGCCTTGCTAACATTATTGGGTTTACAAAGTGCTGCAAAGATGTGCTTCCCTATCTGTTTCTTTTATTATCCATGAGCTACTTGACACTGTGCATTCATGTTGGCTATCTCTGATTATATATA
>VHZZ01007260.1:23805-39019 GCA_009801015.1 Silene noctiflora | reverse complement strand
TTCCCTTTCAAATACTTGGAAGTACCAATATCTTATAAGAGGATAGCAATTGGTGACTGTAATAAACCGATGGAGAAGATGATTAGTAGGATAAGGGTATGGGGGAAAAAAATCGAGTTATGCTGGTATATTAGTTCTGGTTCAGTCAGTGTTAACTCAGATTCAATCTTATTGGGCTCGTATTTTCATCATACCCAAGACTGTCATAGAGAAGTTAATGAGTATTTGCAGAAACTACCTATGGGGAGGGTCTGATATATACTGTAAAGTATCTCTTGTAGCTTGGGAAAAGGTTTGTGTGGACAAGAAATATGGAGGGCTTGGAATAATACATGGTCAGTTATGGAATTTAGCAATGAATGGAAAGTACTGCTGGTGGATTACTAACAAAAGTGATCACTTGTGGATTCTTTGGGTGAATCATATATATATGAAAGATAAGGAATGGACAAGTTATCAACCTACTGCAAATACTAGCTGGTATTGGAGGCGGGTTTGCAGAGTCAGGGATATTTTTTGTTCTAGGTATATGCAGAATAGATCGGGCACAAACAATGGAGTATACACAGCAGCTTCTGGCTATTAGTGGTTAATTGGTCACCAAAGGAGACTGGACTGGTGGCCTGTGGTGTGGTGCATAATGTCTAAACCTAAGCACAGAATCATTACGTGGATGTTTGCATTAGAGAGACTGCAGACCAAGGATCGTCTGGTAAAGTTTGGTTTAAACATTTATGTCACTTGTGAAGTTTGTGGTATGCATTCAGAAACACAAGGGCACCTGTTCTTTGAGTGTTCCTACAGCAAGATATGTTTAAACTGGTGGAGCAGTGGCTTGGAGTTTCAGTTGATGCCCAGCAGATTCTGGTGTGGTGCAGGAGATTAAGGCACAAATCTTTATTGCAGAAACAGATGATTATTGCAGTTGTACTGTCTCTGATCTACCATATTTGGCCTGCTATAAACGTTTGTCATATGGAGTTGGTATTATCTCATCCCCGAATGATTTTACAGAATGTGCAAGCTGATATTCGTGGCAAAGCTGCTGGGTGTCTACAGTCTCTACCTCATAGAGCTGATATGAATTGGTGTTCTAGGCTTGGGTGTATTGCATAGAGTCTAATGTTGCTTAGTAGGATTGTTGGTTGTAATAGGCGTTGGTGGTGATGATTAATGTACTGAATTGATATCAATTTTATTAATACAATTTACATTTCACCAAAAAAAAGAACACAAGTTTTGAAAGATATTTTCTTTTTGTATAAAAAAAGTATAAAACTTGCTTAAAGATTGAATCTGTTGCTTGTCACTATGCATATTCAAAGGGTCCTAGACGCATCACTGATGTGACATAGAATCAAAAGGACGTAAGATGACATACTGATGTGAACGTGATATGGACTTATGCAAACATGGACTGACAAACGCAATACAGACTTTGGTTTGACATGACTCAGGGATGACTCCGACAAATTTTGCCTAAGTATGCAGAAACCCTAGCTAAATATGGGTGACAACACGTATCAGTTCCAAAGGTAGAAGATCTGCAGGATTGATGGACATATAATGGTAAGGCCTGGATCGACCGTCTTCTTTGGACATCTTTCGCATCGTTTACTGCACTGAAATGCTTTATTTAGGCTTGATAACTCAGAGAATCTATCTAACACCTTTGTCATCGTCTGGATCGAGCATTAACTTGACTCAAATGAGACTTTGAAGAATAAAAGGGAAAAAAATAGAACATGACTCGAGTATTTGGCAAAAAGGGGAACTAGGTGACGAGAAGGAGCCCTAGTAAAAAGGTAAAAATGGATAGTTACAGCGGTTGGGATGACTATGAAATTTTAGGGGATGGTAATTAAGGTTGAAAGTTGATGGTTAGGATGGTTGTGTCCTTGTTAGAGGACTGCCTACATATTCATGTAAAGTGAAATCAAACCAGATCGTATTTCTGAGCTGGCTTTGAGAATTGAGGTCGAAAGTTAATGGTTGGGATGGTTGTGTCCTTGTCGAGGACTGCCTACATATTCACGTGAAGTAAAATCAAACAAGGTCGTAGTTCTGAGTGTGTATGCCTAAGCTAGCCGTTAGGGCCTTAAAGTGCATAGGTCACGAGGGTATATTCCTTTAGGTGACTTGAAGAATCGATTTGACATAATTCCTTCTTTGATCATAGACCAAAGAGGTGTAGTTTATAAAAATTTTCTTGTCATGTGAGCACACTCAAAAGCGGACCCTAATGACGAATTAATCGAGTATGTCCCGTTCTAGACAACAAAGTACTTGAAGACCGTATATGGGTCAAGGTGAAAATGGCTTAGATATTTTGGAAAGTGGAGCTTGGAAATAAGAGGCTTTGAATGAACAAATCCCTGGAGCTTTATTAGTAGAGTTAAGGCTTGATGTGGTTATAACTTGTAATATGGCTTGAAAATGGGGTCTCAGACTTGATGTAGCCTGAGCACCAAAAGGGGTAGGTTAATTGACGCAGGTTCAGATTTCCATGTCTTGGCCCTAAAGGATGAATATATACTCGACGAGTTTGAGAGGATTCTCAAAATTCCTAACTCTCTCTCTATAATGATCTCGAGAAGGACTTAGGATGTAGAAAGGTTGTATGGCAGTGCTAGCAGACCATTTGGCATCTTCGCAACTGATGTTCGGTTGTTGACTTGTGACATCTGGTTTCAGAATTTCTATTTAGACTTTGGCATTTGATTTTAGGCTCCAACATTTGATTTCAGGGTTGTTCTTGATTGGACTCAGATTATTGGTGCGGGATTTATCTTGCATATTTCAGGATCCATCTTTCGGCCCTTTGAAAATAACTTTGACATTGGATATCGGCATCGATCTCTCTCCTTGATTAACCCTTTCTTCTTTGGCTCGTGGCTTTTGGATCTGTTTTAGAATTTGATGATGACTTGCTATCATGGATTTGGGTCAGACTAACACCTTTTATGTAGAATGGGTCGGTCTTTAGTAAACGGGTTATGTATTGTGGGTAATGGGCTTGCCTTCCGTCATGGATCATTACGTCCTAGAATATCTTGACATATGCTCGTCTAAACATGGTTACAACGAGGTTTTTATGGCCATACATGGAATAGGTAAGGAAACAACACGGAATTTCAGGTTCTCCACCACTCTGAACGAAACATGGTTTAACTGTACTCACGTTGACTCGGCATGGTCGGTCATTTGCTTTAAATGTCTCAAATAAATTCTTTTTGTCACATGGAATAGGAAAGCAGTAGAAGAGAGAAGTATATGGATTAAAAGTTGTGCTTTTATTGAAACATTGAATAAAGTCAACATAGGCTCGAGAAGACACGTGACTCATGGGACAACCCCTTGGTTGCCACTAAGAATGTAAATGAAGAAACACAGACACTAGAAAAACTATGTGAAAGAAAGCCTAAGACTCGGACGTAGACTTTGACTCGATCTTAGATCCAAACTCCTAATTATCATTGTTATCTTCAAAGTATTCTTTTTCAGCATTTGGTGGCTTGAATGTCTGATCTTGATCATTGAATCATTTGAGCATCCCGTCTCCATTGCTTAGAATGATTGGTGGAGAATAGTCGAGGAGGGTTTCGGTAGATCCATGAGGATTGACTAAGAAATCTTGCTGGTTAAAAGCTGATAGAAGTAGTTTCCCACTATCAATCATATCATGGATCACATGCTTAGCTTATAGCACATCTCGGTATCATATACATTACCTCTTTGAGTTTGATAAAAGGAATTATTGTCCAAAGACCTAGTCTTCTTTTTGGTAATTGGATCGGGTATAGGCCCAATTGGCTTCAATTTTCATTATTTCATTAGTCTCTAAAGGGCATCGGCGTATGTAATACCAATGTCGGTAAATTTTCTAGGAGGTGTACCCTATTTATTGGGAGCCTTGGAGAGGATGACCTCGTCGATACGTGCAATCTCCATCGATAAATTCTCACTGATTTTAATGTCACAAACTTTCAAACGGGATGCATAATTTGGGTTAAGGCAGTTAATGACATGTTTGACTAATGTCCCCTCCCCTGATTCATCGAGCATTTCTGAGTTGGTTTTCCTTTTTCACCAAATGATTAGTGGAGTGCTCATTGTCTTGATTATCTGAAGGATTAAGCTCCTTATAAGGCTTCTTGGTTTCTGTGTTTGAGCTAGTTAGGAGCGAGACAGAAATCTTGCCATCCTCGATTACATCTTATATAACATGCTTAAGCTTGTAGCAATTCTCGACATCATGTCTTCTGCCCCTATGGTATTAACAATATGAATTGCCATCCAAAAATCATGTTACGTTTTCTAGTTTAGGATTCGGGGTTGGACCAATAGGTTGTAGAATACCCAGAGAGGATAATATTTCCAAACCTAAGGCATATGGTATGCCCAGACTGGTGAACGACTTTACACTGTTTCTTAGATTCTTCGACGAAGGCTCCATGAGGTTGTTTTTGGAGATTTTAATTCCTGGATAAAATTGATGTGAGGCATGAGAAGAACTAGGGATAAGTTGTTCATTTGTCTTTTCCAATAGAATGCTAGGTTGAGGGATTGTATGAACACCCTCTCCCTTTCCCAGTGGTTGGGTATCAAATTTCTCAACCATTTCAGCAAGTTGTTTTTCAAAGGTGGCAAATTTCTATTCCATTCTAGAAAGATTGGTGTTCAGATTATTGATGGCTCCCTCTACTTTGGAAACTTTACGGTTGATGGCGGCGGAAAGCATAAGTATTCCACTCTTGATATCATTGTCTTCTAGGACATTGATTTCTTCATCGTCGAAAGGAGGTGAGGACAGTCTAGGAATGATTCATGGTCTTATTTAGATTTTGTTAGACCCAAGAGGGCCGATCTTCTTGAATTGGTCAATAGGAGGCGGCAATGGTAGTTTTTCCATTTTCGATCATATCTTTGATGATATGCTTTAAGCAAAAGCATTCTTCCAAATCATGTCCCCTACCTTGATGGTACTAACAATATGAATTGCTCTTCCATCTAGGCAATATCCTTCGAAGGTCCGATGTTGGACCGATTGGATGGAGTTTTCCCTGGGCAACCAGTCTTTGTAGAGCAATTTCATATATAATTCCAAGGTTACTGAATGTCTTAGGAGCTCTTCTTGGCCTTCTAGGTGGAGTTTCCAACAGGTTGACTACTTTATCATCATTGGTTTGCTTAGATGGATGGGTCATGTTGGACATAGATGTTTCACAGCTATAACTCGGCTTTGGGGTAGGAGAAGATGGTGAAGGTTTCATTATGCCTATTTGGTTCTTCACCTTAACGACACGAGTTCTCAAGTCTTCGACAGTGGCCTCAAGTTTCATGATTGTAGAACCTAGTCCTTCGATGGCTGACAGAATGACGGAAAAACTTCCTTGAACACATCCGTTGGAAATCGCATAATTCCTAATAAGAAGAATATGGCGTGCATTACAACTTTATTTGTAATGGGACCTACGCAAACAAAGGCGACAAACAACGGATACATATCTAAAATTGGCGACATAGAGGCCAGATGGTACAACTAGACTCGGACTTATGAGTTCTTGCAATGTCATGAGTGACTTCTCGTGTTTGATTTCACGGTGTTGACTTTGACTTTAGACTAGAGTGTTGATTTTGATGGAGTGACGTTTGGGCAAATGACCTTATTGACGGGGTTGAAGATGAGGCGACGCCATTTCGATGAGACATGTGTTTAAGACGGACTTGACTCTAGGCTCGAGTGTATGTGTACCTTGAGCATCTCTCCTGGAAGATTTTCAAAAGACGGTTTTGAAATAAAAACGGATATGAAATATGAAACCTTTTAAGTCTTTCTGTGTATGATTCAAGTGTATGACTCAATATGTCTGGAATGTTTAGATCCTAACTGAATTGGGATAGGGGGGTATAAAATGACGTTGTAACACCTTTGGACTTGAATCGAATGTGAATGATCCAAAACGTAAGGGAAGACTGGTTTATAACCCGACGGAGTTTTGACTAGGTAGTGACTCAGTTTGAATTTTGACTCTAATTCTGCCCATTAAATTTACATACTTACATTTTTTTTCAAAGATTATTTTTTTTTGAAAGCTTTTATCTTGTTTTGATTTTTTTTTTAAAGTTTTTTTTTTTTTTTTTTTTGTTTTTTGAAAATTGCAGTTATTTGGTTTTCAAATGGTCTTTCATTTTTGAAAATATTGAAAATTGATTTTATTTACATGAAAATTGGCATTATTTGGTTTAAAAATGTGATATTTAGACACGTGATTGACTCAGGAAACAACACAGCATGTATACATAAAAGCATTATAACGGTATGTTGAGTACAGGTAACGGGTTTTGGTTTAAATGGTTTGGTTGCCACCCCAAGCTATCAAACACTGGTATGTGGAGAGGTCCGCTCTAAAAATGAGGAAGGCTTGTTCGTAGTTGCATTCGCTCGAGTAGCGAAAGCTCTTGATACAAACATGGGTAAGCATCGCGGTGTGGTTGACGTCAATCGCTATCCATCTACTAGGAACAAATAGGAATTAGCACCATCGAGACGGGATGATTGGTTGAATTGGTTTGGTTAAAAGCTTAAGAAAGTTAGATAAAACGACCTAAGAAAGTCGATAAATGAAAATCAACAACTGTCTTGTATAAACTATTCCCTAACCTTGTTCAAGTTTTACCGTAGGTATCACTAGACTAAGTCTAAGTGTATCATCCCCAGCGGAGTCGCCAAACTGTGGACCAAGCCACCCGCGTGTTATGATTTTGAGGCGGCGACACTTCTCCCACGGAACCTTGGTGAACTAAAGCACGTCATGGGCCGTTGCCGATTTGAAATGCATTAAAACCGGTGAATGGTTTGAACAAACCTGCATTTGTGGAGTCGCCACCAATTTTTGTGGTAAATTGGAACCGTTCTAATACCTCATGTAATGCCAAGACATAAAGTAGTGACATGAACACTAATAAATTTGTTACCCTTAGAATTCTATTTCTAGAATGACTCTCGCGATGCCAATGAACGCGGATGCTCAAAGATATTTGAGTAATGGGAGAGGGTAAGTATTAGGAAGTTGTTAATTTGAACACTGAATCCCGCCCGCCTCGATAGCGGCCTCTACTAATGATCAGGGAAGTCATTTATACTTGTTATCTTGTTGATTATATGCATTTAATGCAACAAATAATTGATTAATCCTAGCATGTGAATATAGACTAAGTCGGTTAACATACAATTTAGCAAACAATTGGGTCGAAGTGGAGAATTTACATTCCTTACATGTGAAAGCCAAATAAGTAAATCATACAAGTGAAATAAATAATTAATTACAAAGGAATAAATTGTAATGGAACTTGAATTTACGTCATAAGAACTGTGAACCCCCGCTATAAACTTAAATAAACAAAAGATAACGCAGCGGAAAATAGGAGATTTTTAAAAAAAAAATTAGCATAAAAGATGTTTGAAATAAAGCGCGGATCCTAAAGGTTAACAAATGGGAATAAAAGTACGGAAATTTAATTACAAATAGTGTTTGGGAAAAGATATCCCTCGAATAAAACAAAGTACGGTGGGTAAGTCTAGCAATCTACGACTAGGTCCAAGGTATGATACTCGCTAGCCCACACGTCTTCCAACCCCAGCTAAGCATCCACAAACCTATCATTCATGTAAACATGAACGCCACAGTTAGTGGGGAGTAACTTATGGTTCTCCCAGCCACATTACATCAAGAATAAGGTAAACAATAACTCAATAAATCAAGCGTATCGATTATGAAATAAGAAACTTAAATAAACATGCATAAAAGATTGTACATGCTAAAGGAAATAGAAATGTGAAACAATACCGAATAAACAAGTGTCCGACTCAAAGGCTACCTTTAGAGCATGTACGAGACATATACATATCAACATACAAGTGTCCGACTCAGAGGCTACCTTTAAAGCATGTCCGAGATAGAAACAAAGCTAACCGAGTACGCAATCCTAGATAAAAAAAGTCCACTACAAAACGCTATACAAGACTCTAGAACACACTTAGACATTAATGCAACTCCAGGTAGGACGACTAGCAAGGTACGTCCTAGCTTAAGACCTGGATCCAGACTCTCGGAATGTAAACTCCTTTCCGATTCGACATGCGGTAATAATGTCCGCACCCAAGACTCGAGAATAACAAAACTAGCACCAAATCGCTAAACTTACGAAAGTGGTGGAAGATCTAAGGTAGAAGTCAAGCATAGAGGTATATCAAATGACAAATCCTTATGGATACGACTCAACCCAAAACTTACATAAGATAGCTCTTATATGAACCTTATATGACAACTCACGTGAATAAAGCGTAAAAAATTCATATTTACATCATTTATAAAACATATAAGTGAATAAGAAAGGAAAAGGAGAAATAGAGGCTTCCAGCCGCTGGTCCAGGGCACCGGCAGCCGGCCAACCGGTCCAGCCTTCAGTTCATACCAGAATTCATAAAATTATATCAGAGTCCTCCCAACCGGTTTATGGACAGGCAGCCGACCCACCACCCGGGTGAACTCTCAACTTCCAAAAATCAAAAATTGAAACAGAAACTTACTAGTCGGCCTGTGGACCGGCAGCCGGCCCACCGGCTGGGAATACCTGACATTACCCATTTAAAATCCAACCTTCAGAACCCTCCCATCCGGCCTATGGACTGGCAGCCGGTCCACCGGCTGGGACACATCCAACATATAAATTTTAAAACTAAGTTACAGGTGCTCCCAGCCGGTCAGTGGCACCGGCAGCCGGCCCACCGGCTGGGACACACTCAACACTGATTTTCAACAAAATGAAACAAAATGTTCCTAGCCGGTCCAGGACACCGGCAGCCGGTCTACCGGCTGGGGACACCTGTACACGATTTTCAGCATAGAATTTATACATCATGATTTCGACTTGAAATTCTAGCATGCTCATGAGATGGAAACACGTATGAAGCGTATAATCAGCATGTAATGCAACCCAACATCCATTATACTCCGATTTCACAAGAAATCCATCACCAATTCATGAATTTATACACAACAAACAATAAACATGTGAAAGATGACATTTTTACCAAACTAAACATAAAAATAACCCAATTTTCCATAATCCACATAAGAGGAACATCGATAATCATGAACAAAGTAAAATATGTAACCAAGTATATAAATTAACCATCTTTAACATGTAAACAACTCATTTAGTGCAATTAAACACAAAATTCAAGTGTAATGTCGAGTAACCTATCACCGTTATCTTATGAGCTCTTCACTTATCCAATGAGTCGTCAACCACGTAGCTATCCGCCTCTAGGTCGTCTAAGTCTTTACCTAAACACAAAATAAGAAGAATTAATTGAAGAATTCGCCCATAAATAAGGGTTAGGGTTTCGAAATTTGCCAAAGGGGAAGGGAAAATGTCATCTTTATTACTTACAAATATGAGGAACGAGAAAAGGAGAAGAATGGCGCGAAAATCGACTCATTTGGTTGGGAAACGAAGGAGTTATGAAGGTTTGAAGGTTCAAGGTGGAGGGAGGAACAATGGTGTGTTTTTATGAATGGACTTTGCTGAGAAATGAGAGGAAGAAGGAAGGTTTGTGAAGGTTTTGAGTTGAAAATGGTGGGATATGGGTCCGTAAACAAGTCTAGGCCCAAAACAACTCAAAAGGAGTCGGAATTAGCTTAAAATACGTCCTAAGCCTACTTTACACTCAAGACGGAACATAATATTATATTTATAAATGTTATTCATAAATATATATATTTTACCCAAAATATAATTTAAACCTAATAAATTTTAATTAAATTATTAAATTACTTTTAAAATCGTTTATAAAATTTACGGGTGTTACAAGAACACTCAAAAAAAGATGTACAAGAAAAGAAAAGGAAAGAATTAAAATTAAAGAAAATAAAATAAAACTAATGAATATACCGAAATAGAGTGATAACACAAACAATAGTCGATTAGAAACCTAATTAGAAGAGCTAAGTCGAAACGAGACGAGTTCATAGGCAGAAGCCAACTCAGAACAAGCACAACATCTGGTGCGTCTTCTAGAAGACGCACATCAGTTTATGCGACTGTTCTTGAGTTGAGTTCTGACGGTGAAAGTCAAACCTGCGGTTAGTTATGGTTTGTTGATTGATTTAAGATGGATTATTAGTATGAAACTCAAAATTTAAGTGGTTTAGTCAGATCATATATATAAAAAAACGTGTTAAAGCTAATTTAAACAGGTACAAAAGACGAATTTTAATGATTTAAAATAGGAAAATCGAACCATTGAAACCGGGTTTGAATAAGTGACGAAAACCCGCAAATATCGAATTATAAAGGATTTAAGCCGAAAAGGAGGTTATGAAAATAAATTGAAAACTTGGATATCGAAGAAAAGAAAGAAAGAAAACGAAATAAAGAAGGAAAGACGAAACAACTAATACTCGAGGAAGAAGAAGAAGAAGAAGAGAAACAACGGCTAAGCAGCCCTTGGAATAGGCGTAGCAGATACTGCGACTATTTCAGAAGGCGTAACAGCTATTGCGTTCCTTCTCGACGGTCCTTCTTTGTTGATTCGTTAAAAAGGATTTAGAAAAGATGATTTCGAAAACAATTCGGAGCATCTTTATGATGTAAATTGTTACATAAATTATGAAAACAAAAAATAAATACAAATTGGGATTTACACCCTTAGACATACATGTTTACGAAGCGAGATAAAATAAATTGTCGTTTAGTGGTTGCTCGACTCAATGTAGATTCGAAAGATGCCCTTGAAAAAAGGATTTAGTAACGAAGTTGATTGATTAATTAAGTAGAGTTGGTCAAATTGGCCAGTCATGCAACGAGACAGGTATCCAGAAGGATCTGGACTTACGTGGTCGAGTGATCAAACACATAGGATTCAAAGCAATAGCATGTCGTCTTAGAATGCAAAGGGAAAAGAGAAGGGGCGGACAATTGCGTGAAGAATATGTGAGGCAGAGGCCTCTATTTATACTAATGACGAGGTGTAAAATTAGGAAAAATAATAAGATTTGAAAAATCCGAAAATATTCTGGAAACTGACTAAAATCAGCCCAGGAAGAGTCGCATCAGGCACAGCGACCTTTCGAAGAGGCGCAACATCTTACGCGTCCTCTCCTGAGGCTTTCCCTCCTCGTCAAGAAAGATTTCCGCGGTTTGATTTAGAAATTAAGAAAGATGTAGGCTTCCTTATTTCGCAAGATAAGATATTTCGAGATTTAAAATCTTAAAATAATGTTTTTAAAATAAAACTAGAATCCTCTGACTCAGTTTTAAGATGCTTTTAGAATATGAAGACGGTTTTTTACCCGGACTCCAAATGTAATCTAATTTTTGCCAAAACGACCGTATCGGCACGTAGATGACAACTAAGGGGTTGACACAACTGTTTGAGCTACCACTATCAACGAATTTAAAAAATGTTATAAAATCGCTCCGTATGCTAAACATGCGGTCCAATTATCACTGGGTGTTTGACGGGATGTGCAAAAATGAGGTATCTACAGCATCATTTCTTTCTAACATTTTTCCCTTGATATTTTTAGGAACTAACCCATTTTTACTAAGAGTACACTTCGCTTGCAGTCAAACAAGACTAATGAAAAGAATATATGTTCATGCATATATATATTTATATAACCGTTTTTATACCGCACATTCAACTAAACTTGGATGGTTTAGGAACAATGACTGCACCGTCGCCATCTGTTGAAGTTTAAAGGTTGCATTCATGGGTTTATGGTAGCCTTAAAATTTGAATTAGTTTAGTGATTCGTGGAATTCAAGGGTTACGTTCTAATTTATTTCTAAACAAATAATTGGTCTTTACAGTGTCGTTTCATACTAATATTGCTTAATGTAGACTAACATAAAATTTCTTGACACGTTTACTCGAAAGAAAAAAAAACTTGACATGTTTAAGTTAAAATTTGTCGTGAAATTTAGGTATGCATCTAGCTAGACAAATTTGGTTGTTTGTCACGGATAATTGATCTTTGTCTTGTAACTTGTGTCATTAATTTATCAAGCCTTATAAATAGCAACGTATACAAGAAAAAAATCATATCATCATATCATATCATTATATCTCTATAATATAAAAGCTGAGACATTTCTTGCATTGACATTGTCTATTATTTTTAGGGGTGAAAAAACCTTTATTTTAGTAGTATCCCCCACATTCTATGTATACAATTAATTATCCTCTCTCCTCCTTTAATTTTAAATATTTTCTCCCCGGCCTATTAATTACTTTATTGATTCTAAATATTAATACTCCGTACAAAACATATGTTAAAATATATATTTGTAAACATCAAAAATCAAAAAATCGTAAAACTACAAAAAAAAAAAAAAAAAAAAAAAAAAAGAAGCATGAATTAAGAATTACAAAACAGAAATTACAAATACTTACTAATTCGGGGAAAAGACAACCACGACGCGAAAATCAAAAGCTTTAAAACGTAAATATATTTTCAAAAAAATATACTAATTCGTGAGCAAAAAAATAAAAAAAATAGACACGCGTATATAATACAGAAAAAATAATGGAAAAAAAAAACAATAAATGGTGGATCTACCACCCTGTCCTAAAGGACACAAATTAATGTTTAAGGCAAACATTTAACCTTTTTTATTTGGTTATTCCTCTTGAAGAAACCATTAATTAGGCATCGAAAGAGACATACAAGCATTTATTTAAAGCATAGTGGTGAACTTGGAAAGATATGAATGTACATGGACGCGTTGTTTACCTCAACATGGAGAAGAAGGGCTAAGGTTCATATACTAGGGAGATGAGTGACTAAGTTTAGAGAAAGCGTTCAGGAGATGTATAGCCGTATAGGGAGGCGGAGATACATGGTTAGAAATTAGATTAGAATTACATTGGGTTTTAGGGTTGAGTTGTTGGGGTGTATTGTGTCGTGTATACGTGGGAGATGTAATGGGCTCAATTGGATGGACTTGGCTCCATTTGTAATTTTATTTAGATTGTTGGCGTATATTCTGTTATTATCTCCTAACACTTAGACATATTTGTTATGTTTTTCGACGTTATTGTCGATCACAAATTTTTCATTTAAGAGGGGTCAATTTGTCATAAGCTTTATTCCATTTTTCGACCTAGATATTAGCAAAAATAATCATCTTATCTAAGCAAGTGGTGTAATATTTGACCCATTTTACTTTTCGATATATATAGCTTTATTCCATATATTAGACCATATTATCAATGTATTTGTGTTGCCATCTATAGGAGCGCAAATGCTTATCAATATTTTATTTTTTCCGTGCATTTGTTAGGTTTGAAAGTAAATATACCTTTTTTTTTTAAATTATATGTTCATGTATCTACTGATAACGCTTACTATTACGACCCGTGCATTTTTTTTACACGAGTTTATAACTAGTAATATTAATTTGAAAAATCGTCCAATACAGTAAGAACCCAAAAAGGCTACACATAAACATTGTGTATGAAAATTTTATACACAATCCAATAGGTAATTTGACACGTGGCTAACCATGGTTATTTAGCTTTGATTAATTTAGGGTTAGTTTAGTAATTTTGCACATATAGTAAACTCATTAATTAGAGTTAGTTTATATTATTTATGGTTATTTTGTATATTTGTTTTATTTTCCCCATTTAGAATTTGTAACTAATTAAAATCAAATTTCCTAATTATCCTAAATATTTCACATTAAAATCGACTTAGTAGTTAACATCATTTATACTCGATTTTTTTTCATATTTCTAATTAATTTAAATCGACGTGGTAGTTAACATCATTTATTTTCGTAATTAGCTTAATATTTCAAATTCGTGAAATTTTTTTTTAAAATCGATATTTCTAATTAATTAGGGTTCATCAATCTTAAAATTTAATTAGTGTTCTAATTAATCGTGAAACATTTTTTCCCTAAATGAATTCGTTTTTCCTAACTCTAATTCAAACATGTTAATGTAAATGATGAACCCTAACTAATTAGATTAATAAAATCGACGATCCCTATTAGAATTAGTGGAATTCGTTCAAAATATTGGCTAATTTAATTCGTTTTTTGTTTAAATTTTTTAAAAATGATGATGAACCCTAATTTAGCCCTAATCCAATAAGTCGATCAATCAAATGATTATGACCCTAATTTAATTCGATTTTTGTTATCAATAATGTTGAACCGTAATTCAATTTCAATCAATTCCTGAAATTGGATGATGAACCCTAATAATGACGAACCCTAATTCAATTTTTGCATAAATTGCATAGGCTAGTGTAGAATTAATGGAAAAAAAGAAGACAAAAAATGAAAAGAAAAAAACGTTGTTAGGAGGGTTCGAACACGCGATGCATTAAACGTTTGTTAGTGTTTGCAAGTATACTCGTAACCAGTTAAGCAACGGGTATCAGCAAGATTACAAAGCAATTACATTTCATTATATACGGTGTTTTAAAATCTTAATACATTAAAAGTCAAACTTTCCTAATTGAAATCTCTTATTTTCGGCCATTATTTTATTTTTGTTATCTTTTTAAATGATCTTAATTTTAGGAGATATGATATCCAAAAAGTTTCCTTCAAAAATTTGCTAAATATTTCCTTAAATTATTCGTGATTATTATGATTTGATTAGAATATAAATTATTTTATTTTCCTTAACTTTGGGATAAAAATTATTTTGTTTTAAAATATTATCTTTTTATTAGAATATAATTTATAATGTATAATATGGTTTCCGTTTTTTAGGGGATTTTATTATGGGTAGTTTATTTTTCGTGGAATTAGTGGATGATTTTGGAGGGAAAATGTGGTGGGAATTTTAATTTAAGGATTGTATTTAAGTACAACTCTTTCATCATTTTAACTCATACAAACTCAATTTTAAAACTTACTAATAACTAACTCTAAACTAGAAATGGCTAATCAAGATGTCAAAATGGCTCAACTTATGCTACAAAACCGTTTGTTGGAAATTCGGCTTGAACGTGAAAGGAAAGCTCGCGCACAAGATGTGTTGGAAACACGTAGGTTTGTACGAGTAATGGTTGACATCCTTACGAAGAAGGAATTTGAAAAATATCTATATGGCATGACCACCAACTTCTCTAACTATGTTTCTTAAATCACGTTCATTGATACATAAATTAGCATGACCACC
>VHZZ01007256.1:29889-46569 GCA_009801015.1 Silene noctiflora | reverse complement strand
ATTAGTTGACTATATAATGTATCATCCCTTACGTATTCTTATTATGAGATTTAAATATGTGATCGCACTATTGTTGAGGACACATACTCCAACATGCGGGAGTGACTTCACGCCCTTGATTCGCCCTCTATGGAACCCGCCACAGAAGGGGATGTGCACATTAAGGAACGTGGGTTGATACTTGGAATGGATGAGCGGGGATTTGGTGGGTACGGATGCGGTCCCCCACTGGCGGCGTGTAGTACCCGATGTGAGGGGTATTCTGGCAGGACTACACATCTTAATGTGTAGTCAGTGTGTAGAGATGTGACAGTGTGGATGCATGTTTATGGTATTCATGTTTGTGTGCTTATACAGTTACTGACCGTGTGTGGTGTTCTCTGCGTTTTTTTTATGTTTTGTCTGCCGTGATCCTTTATGGTGAGGAGTCAGTCTTAGCAGGTTTCTTTCTGGATCTTAGCTGGGTTCTTTGGAGGGACGAGTTCACCACGAGTCACGACATATAATTTACGTAGTTGGTTGTGTCTTGAGATGTATCTTTTCTTTTGGGTATAATGACATGTAATAACTTAAAACGTTCTCTTATTGACGTTTGATTATTACTTTACCTCAGGTGACCGAGATGGTAACGCCCGTATCTGTTGTGGAAGGTCTTGTTAAGGCTCCTTGGTAGATGGGGGTGTTACACAATCTCATCCACATAAGCACTAGCAAGGCGATCCAAACTCCAAGTCTCTTTGATAGGGATGAACGTAGCACTTTTGGTCAACCTATCAACAACTACCCAAACGACATCTTTCCCACCAACGGTCTTGGGCAAGGCCATCACAAAGTCCATGGAAATGGACTCCCATTTCCAGAAAGTCACATCCAACGGTTGCAACAATTCTCCGGGCCTCTTATACTCAATCTTCACTAGTTGACAAGTGAGACATCTTCCAACATATGACACAATGTCATTCTTCATGTTAAAAAACCAAAATTGAAGCTTCAAATCCATATACATCTTGTCTCCTCCGGGGTGGATCGAATAAGGGAATATATGAGCTTCATGAAGCACCCTCTTCCTCAAGTCGGAGGCATCGGGAACATACTCACGGCTTTGGTAGCGAAGATACCCACTATCATCAACCTTGCAATCTTTTGCTTTGCCTTCTAGGATCATGGCTTGAAATCTCTTGAAAGTAGCATCATCCTCTAGGGCATCAAGGATCTCACGGAAGATGACAGGCTCGGAACTCATAACACCTAGGTAATCGAATCCACTCTCCATAACTTGGATGTTCAACTTACAAAATTTGGCACCAAGTTCATCGGGAAGCACCCGGATGGCACTCAAAGAATGAATCGTCTTCCTACTAAGAGTGTCGGCAAGCACATTAGCTCTTCCCTCATGATACAACAACTCCACGTCATAATGATTCACCAACTCCAACCAACGACGTTGTCTCATATTCAATTTCTTTTGGGTGAAGATATACTTCAAACTCGTATGATCGGTGTACATACGACAAGGAACTCCAAAGAGGTAGTGTCTCCACATCTTTAAGGCATGAAAAACGACGGCTAACTCAAGATCATGAGTAGGATATTTCACTTTATGAACTCTCAATTATCGCGAAGCATACGCAACAACTCTTCTATTTTGCATGAGCACACAACCTAAACCCATCTTGGAAGCATCACAATACACATCAAAGTCCACACCATCCTCGGGCAAGGTCAACACGGGGGCGGTAGTTAACCTTCTCTTCAACTCTTGGAAAGCTTCTTCACAAGCATCGGTCCACACAAACTTGGATTCCTTTTTCAATAATTGAGTCATGGGTCTTGCAAGCTTGAAAAGGTCCTTCACAAAACGACGGTAGTAACCGGCTAAACCCAAGAAACTACGACGAATCTCACCAACATCTTTAAGGTTTTTCCACTCAACCACGGCTTCAATCTTCGCGGGATCCACCATAACACCATTCTTGGATATCACATGGCCAAGGAAAGACACTTCGGACAACCAAAATTCACACTTAGAGAATTTGGCAAACCACTTTTGGCGGCGAAGAACTCCTAACACGGTACGGAGATGATCGACATGCTCTTCTTCGGTCTTAGAATACACAAGAATATTATCGATGAAGACTACAACACACTTATACAAATATTCCCTAAAGGTCTGGTTCATTTGGTCCATGAAGATCGCGAGATCATTGGTCAATCCAAATGGCATCACCTTAAACTCGAAATGACCATATCTCATGCTAAAGGCGGACTTAGGAATATCGGACTCACGAACGGGAATTTGATGATAAGAGGATGTCAAGTCAATCTTGGAGAAGGTCGAAGCACTCTTGAGTTGATCAAACAAGTCTTCAATTCTTGGTAGAGGGTACTTATTCTTGATGGTAACTCGGTTGAGBTCANGGTAGTCRATGCAAAGWCKCATRGATCCATCYTTCTTCTTCACAAAAAGCACGGGAGAACCCCATAGAGAGGGCACTAGGTCGGATGAATCCCTTCTCAATCATGTCATCGAGTTGCGATCTCAACTCTTTCAATTCGGTTGGCGCCACACGATAAGGGACTTTAGCAATTGGTCTGGTTCAGGGTACAAGGTCAATAGAAAATTCCACATCACGCTCGGGAGGAATTCCAGGTAACTCATCGAGGAACACATCGGGAAATTCACGAACCACCGGAACTTCTTCAAGCTTAGGCAAAGTAGTAGGAGTAGAGGTCACCACACACAAGTAGGCTTGACAACCTTTCCTTACCATACTCACCAACTTCAACACGGAAATCAATTTCACGCCTACTTGAGATCGAGTTCCCATATAGGTAACTCGATCTTCTAAGGGACTCCTAAGTCATATCTTTTGGTCCCTACACTCGAATCTAGCAAAGTACTTTGATAGCCAATCCATACCCAAGATAACATCGAATTCCTTTAAGGGAAAGCGGAGAAGATTAGCGGGAAAGAGGGTTCCTGAAATAGAAATGGGAACATTAGAGTAAGAGAGGGAACAAGAGATGATTTCTCCGGATGGCAAGGATATTGGAGTGTCTTCACTCAGAATTGGATCATTAGATAGCTTTTCCACGAATTTGGAAGATATAAAAGACAATGATAGGCCGATATCAAAAGGAATAAGGCAAGGATGATCAAATATCGTGAACATACCCGTGATGATGTCGAGATGTGCGGCGACTTCGGCTTGACTCACCACGAAGATGGTCCCTCTAGGCTTGACATGGGCGGTAAAGGCATCTTTCTTCTCGGGGCACTCACTCATGCGATGACCCGGCTTCTTGCAAATGTAGCATGCTAATGGCTTCCTATAACATTCAACTCCGGGATGATAGGCTTGATTGCAATGAAAACACTTCTTAGCCTTGTCAAAGTTGTTGTTGCTTGGTTGAGGAGCTTGGCCACTAGTCACTTGAGCTCTTGGCATGAATTTCTTCTTATTAGCATAGCTTGATGAAGAGGAAGGCACAAAGGGTCTCTATCCATAAGCATTGGGGCGGTGATATTGAGAGGTAGCAAATGGCTTGGCTTCTTTATCAATAAACTTTAAAGAACTCTCGTCCCATATAGCATAATCATACACCTCCACAAAGGATGTAGAGTTCCTCCTCACCATACTCTCCACCTTAGGATTGAGCTTCCTATTGTAGAAATACACTTGGTCTTCTTCATCCTTCACGAATTTTGAGGCAAAGTGAGCAAGATCGTTGAATTTATCGGTATACTCTTGGATGGACAACTTCCCTTGTTTGAAATCCATAAACTCCTTGAGCCTTTATTGCTTGAGCTCTATGGGATAGAAACGATTCTCCACCATTGTCTTGAAGTGACTCCATTCCAGGTAAGGGCCTTGGGTAGTGGTAGGACTGGTTAGAGTCCACCATCTATCAGCCTCCTTCACAAGAAAGTGAGAGGCAAGCTTCACCTTATCTTGGTCTTGAATTTCATAGAGGGAGACGTTCTTCTCCATATCACGAAACCACTCCGAAAGAAACAATGGGTCAACCTCACCTGCATAAGTCCTAGCATTATTCCTTGCGAGTTGACTAGCTATCCATGCAAAGCGTCCTTGTCGATTTTCTTGATGAGCGGGATTAGCAAGATTGTTGGCATTCACTCCTTGTTGGTTTTGAAGGATTTGTGAGAGGGCTTGCATAATAGTGTTCTCCACGTTAGTCGGTCGCACCATCTTCTTGCACAAAACCAAACAAGTTAGAACCTATCACATAGCACAAACAAATAGACTACCAACTTAGGTTATTAATTCTATCCCACTCTCATTCATTATTTTAAGGTAAGGTAATGTTTAAAGGTTGGGGAGCACGTGTGTGCGTCGGGAGCATCAATGCTCTAATACTAGCTGTGAACCCCTGCCATAAACTAAACATAAAAAAAATGAAAATGCAGCAGAAAAGTATGAGATTTTTAAAAATTTTAAGCGTAAAGAGAGTTCGAGAGAAAGAGCGGGTTCAAATACAAGCAAACAAAAGTAAAAGTGCGGAAATACAACTACAATAATGTTTGAGGGGAAAGATATCCCTCGAATAAAATAAAGTACGGTGGGTAGTCTAACAATATACAACTAGGTCCAAGGTAAGATACTCGCTAGCCCACACGTCTCCAACCCCAAATAAGCATCCACCACCCGCCATTCATGCAAACATGAACACCACAGTCAGTGGGGAGTAACTCAAGGTTCTCCCAGCCACATTACATTAAGATGAATGTAATTAAACACGTTAACATGTGAGGCATTCATAACAATTGCAATAAATGAAAACATTAACCATTGATAATAATTTAGTAACAAGGACAATAGGATAGGCAAACGAAGTATAAGTGAAACATTAATAAACCAACACGTGCCCGGCTTAGAGGCTACCTTTAAAGCATGTGCGAGACACAACATATAGACATGAGTACGTAATCTTAGGTAAAGTATGTCCACTACACAACGCCATATAGGACTCTAAACCACACTTAGACATTAACACAACCCTTGGTAAGACGACTAGCTAAGAGCCTAAGACCTGGATCCAGACTCTCGGAAGGTAAACCCCTTTCCGATTCGACATGTGGTAATAATGGTCCGCACCCAAGACTCGACAATATCAAATCGAGCACCCAATTCGCTAAATTTACAAAAGTGATGGAAGATCTAAAGTAGAGGTTAAGTATAGAGGTAGATATAAGACAAACCTTATGGATAGGACTCAAACCAAAACTCACATAAGATAGCTCATATATAAACCATATATGACAACTCAGGTGAATAAAGCATAAATAATTAATACTTTCATCATTCATAAAACATATGAGTGAATAAGAAAAGAAATAGAGAAACAGGGACTCCTAGCCGGTCCAAGGAACCGGCTGCCGGCCAACCGGTCCAGCCAACATCTCAAACCAAATTTACAAAAACACATCAGAGTTCTCCCAGCCGGTCTGTGGACCGGCAGCCGGCCCACCGGCCGGGTGAACACCCAACTTCCAAAAATCCAAATTTGAAACAGAAACTTCCCAGCCGGCCTGTGGACCGGAAGCCGGTCCACCGGTTGGGTATACCTGACATTTACAAAATAAATCCTAACTTACAAAACCTTCCCAGCCGGCCTGTGGATCGGCAGCCGGTCCACCGGTTGTGACTTACCCAACAACATAATTTGACAACCAAGTTAAAGGTGATCCCAGACGGCCTGTGGTACCGGCAGCCGGTCCACCGGCTGTAACACACTCAACACAGATTTTCCACAAAATGAAACAAAATGTTCCGAGCCGGCCATGGGCACTCGCAGCCGGTCCACCGGCTGGGGACACTTGTACACGATATTCAGCATAACTTTATACAACATGTTTTCAAACTTAATTTCTAGCATGCTCATGAGGCGGAAACACGTATGAAACGTAAAAACAGCATGTAAGACAACTTATCCACCATATTACGCAATTCCATGGCCAATTCACCACCAATTCATGAATTTGATACAATAATCAATGAAATATGTGAAAGGTGACACTTTTACCCAACAATAAGTATAAGACTAAATTATTATGCATAATTCTCATGGAATAATCATTATAATTCATGAGTAAAGTAAGACATGTAACCAAGTCATGAAATTTAGCAACTTTAATATTCAAACATCAAATTCAACACTATTTATCACAAAATTCGGAAGTAATGTCGAGTAACCTATCACCGTTACCGTATGCTTCCTTAGTCTTCAAGAGGGTATTCAATAATATAGCTATCTTCTTCCGGGTCTTCCAAATTCTCACCTAAACACAAAATAAGATGAGTTAAATGAAGAATTCACCCCATATAGCATAATACGGTTTCGAATTTCAGGTCAAGGGGAAGAAAAACATCTCCTTTATTACTTACAAATTAAATATGGAGGACGAGTAGAGGAGAAGAATGGCGCGAAAATCATTTGAATTGGCTAAGAAATGAAGAAGTTATGGTGATTTTGAGTTTGAAGGAGTATGAGCACAACAATGGTGATGTGTTTAATGGAAGTTTGCTGAAAAATGGTGAAGGAAGAAGAGGGTTTAGTGGAAAAATAGGTGTTATATGGGTCCAACTCAAACCTTGGCCCAAAACAACTCAAAATGAGTCCGATTTAGCTTAAAATACGTCTGAAGGCTACTATACACTCAAGACGAACCGTAATATTATTTTATAAATTCTATACAATAAAAATATATTTTTAGCAAAAAATAAGTTTTAAAGGTAAATTAATTTAATTAAATAGCTAAATTACTTTCATGTTTTCAGTACCAGTTTGTGTTGTTTTTTTAATTAAGCTGATTTAACGATTTGAATTATCAAGCATCTTATTCATTATCATTTTCTCTTTATTTTTTATCGTCTTGTGTTGTATTTTTGGATGTTTGTAAGAATAAATAAACATTGGTGACTGCTTGGACGATCATTGTATTCATATAATTGGCATCAATATTGTTGAGTTGGTGTTTATATATTACTCCTTCCATATAAATATTTGTATTTTCTATTAAACTATTGAGACGGGACATAATTTTGAACGTCTTTGAGACTAGAATTTTCTTACTTAGAAAGATGAGGGACGATGAGAGGAGAAGAATGGTGCAAACGACACTCGAAACGGGCTAAAAACGAAGGAGTTATGAGGATTTTAGTGATGAGTTAGAAGAGGAACAACAATGGTGAGTGAGGGGAAGAGTTGTTTGTTGAAAAATGAATGTGGAAGATGAAGAAATGAGGGTTTATGAGGGAGTATAGGAGGAATTAGGCCCAATAAGTGACTTAGTCCCATAAATGCTCAATTTGAGTCGGTTTTAGCTTAAATTACGTCTCAATGCTACTATACATTCGAGACAGACCATAATATTACTAATATAAATATTATACCATAAAATTCATATTTTATAAAAATAAGCTTTAAAATCATAATTAGTCTAATTAATTATCAAAATAGCTTAAAATATGAAATCGGTAAATTATAGGTGTTACACATCCCCCTTCTGACGGGAACCATAAGGGGCGAACAAGGGCGTGAAGCCATTCCCGCAAATGACTCCACTCAGCCGAGGGCGCACCTCCTGAACCATATACAAACAATACAGCAACCATAAACTGATAACCATGCMAATWYCAAGAATGTAATTATMATCACAATACAATCATGCCATCACATCATCTTAAATAATTTAAACAATAAGTGAGTAGGGAAACCCTACCTGAGACGGAAATCATAAAGCTAGTGCAAGAAGTCAGAATCCTTCCTCTACGAGGTCACTTCCTATAAGACAAACATCCAATTACTATCTATGCCAAAATTAACTCCCAAAAACCTCCAATCTACCTAGTTAGGGTTTAAGCAAAACTAATGAATCAACATGAAAATGACATAAGAATCTTACCCACAATACGACGATCGCAACGGTATGAAAAACCCTAAAAGTTATGCACTTTAGTCCCTTGATTTGATAGTAAAGAAAGGAGAGGATCTTACGTTGTTGAGTTCTATATGTGAAAAGTTCATAAAGTATAAGTAAAATGAAAAGAAGCGTCATAGTAAAATAAAAGCCTCCCCTTTTTCTTTAAAATCAATCCGGGCGGAAAACCGTAGCAGCGCAGGCACTCGATCGAGTAACTAACGTACTTGATAGAGTAACCACTACTCGATCGACTTGACCCAACTGGATCGAGTAACTAAACAAACACGACCCTTCTAGAATCTGATCATTACTTACTCGATAGAGTACCCAAAGACCATAATACCTGAGGTATTACATGCAAGACCGGACTACGAGGATGGATATTGGACGGGGTGAGCATCGACAAGGGTATATTATTACCAGTCTTGGAAGATCGAATTAGCGAGCCAAGTTGTGGTTTCAAAGGAGAGTTAATTGTGGCATAGGAGGCTTGGACATCCTTCTAAGAGTATTTTTTCGCGTTTTAATGATTTAGTTGGTTGCAATTTAAATTGGGTTCGGATGAAGTTTGTGATTCGTGTTGTCGCGTAAAACAATCTTTTACTCCTTTTAAATCTAATAATAAAAGATGTGATATTTTATTTGGTCTTATTCATTGTGATATATGGGGGCAATATCGAGTAGCTAGTTTGACACATGCGCATTTTTTTTTACAATTGTTGATGATCAAAGTCGGGGAGTTTGGGTGTACCTCATGAAAGAAAAGAGCGAGGCATGAGACTTGATGAAATTGTTTTGTCAAATGGTTAAGACCAAATTCAAAAATGTGTCAAAGTAATTCAGAGTGATAATGTAACGAAATTGTTATCTAGGCCCATGAAACAATATTATGAAGAGAATGGCATTTTATTTCAAACTAGTAACATAGACACACCAAAAAAACGGTAGGGTTGAGAGGAAACACCGTCATATCCTCGAAAAGGTAAGGGCATTACGATTTCAAGGAGGATTGTCCTTACATTTTTAGGGAGAATTCATATTGACGGCAGCATATTTAATAAATCGAACACCCACACCTTTGCTAGATGGGAAAACACCTTACGAGATACTATATCGAAAGAAACCCAAACTCGACAACTTGAATATATTAGGATGTTTATGTTACGCCCATAATAAAGACAACCCATGAGATAAATTTGGATGTTTATGTTACGCCCATAATAAAGACAAGCCTATAATAGTATTGAAGGCATAAGATGTATATTATTGATGACTGGCTTGTCATGTGAAATTTGCATTGTTGGGTGGTTTACGATATTGGATGAAAGTCATTGGCATGGTTATATGAATTGTTTAACAATTCATTGGCTTGGCATGCATTTGCATTGGGTAGGAGGATGGAAATGGTTATATTGTTATTTTTTTTAGGCCCATGGTTTGTCTGCAGGCTTGACCATGGTGTCCTCAGGCGTTGACATGCATCTCAACGACGGTTGAATTGTACCTCAGCCTAGGGAACGGCGGAGCGGGAGTTCGGGATATGTGATCATAGGGTGTACTGGAGGTGTGTAATATGTCAGGATGCGGAGGTGCATCAGTTACATGGCCTCATATTGTATGCATTTACTATTGTTTATGGTTGTTTATCTATATCCTACTCAACCTCGTGGTTGACCGTGTATTGAAGAGCTACGTCTACACCCACTACCATGTCACAAGAGGAGATTGATCGGTTGGTTGCTATGAATGAAGCTTTGACGATTGCATTGAAGTCAAAGGGAGACAATAAGGATTCAGCTAAGTTGAGTGCTACCATTGCAAGGCACAATCCAACTAAGTATGATGGATTGGGAAAGCCATCTCTAATGGGAGATTGGCACAAAGGGTTTGACATCCTATTTGAGTTGATTAAGTGTCCTTCGGATATGCAAGTGGATAAGGCTACTTACTATTTGAGAGGAAAGGCCAGGCTTTGGTGGACTCGTAACTAGAAGGATATATGAGAGGCTAGTATTGGGAATAATAAGCCCTATATGAAGTGGTCGGCATTCAAGAAGTTGATGGGAGTTGTGTTCGTTCCCGAGCACATCAAGAGCAAAATGAGGGCAGAGTTTGACTCTTTTAAGATGACAGGGGATATGACTGTGGAGACTTACTATAAWCGGTTCATGGAACTTTCTGAGTATGTAGCTAACTTAAACTTCAGTGAGGAGATCTTATCACTAAGGTTTGAGAAAGGATTGACGATGGATATTAAGAAGAGGCTGACGGTTGGTCAACCAGAAAGCATGGATGATATCTATCAACGGGCTGGGCATGCTGAAAGAATTGTGGACATGCTTAAGGAAGAGAAGAAGGAGAAGGGGGAGAAAAGGAAGGGTGATGCCACAGGAAAGGGAGGAAATAAGAAGCAAAATGTCAATCAGTATCGCAACTTTTTCTCTAACAATGCATCGGCAGGGTCTTTTGGCCGCGGTAATAGAGGTGGATTGCAGAGCAAGTTTACCTATGGAAGGTGGAGGTTACTGCACTCCTACCACAGGATATAGAAATAATCAAGGATTTGGTGATTGGAACAATCAGAGGAACTTCAATAACAATTCTACTCCAAATCGCTTCAATAATAACCAAGGCAACGGGAATAATAATGTATATTATTAATGATTGGCTTGTCATATGCAATTTGCATTGTGGGGTGGTTTACGATATTGTATAAAAGTCATTGGCATGGTTATATGCTTTGTTTAACTATTCATTGGCTTGGCATGCATTGGCATTGAGTCGGAGAATGGAAATGGTGCGGAGATGGAAATGGTTATATTGTTATTTTGTTTAGGCCCATGGCTTGTCTGCAGGCCTGACCATGGTATCCTCAGACGTTAACCTGGATCTCAACGACGGTTGAGTTATATCTCGTCCTAGGGAACGACGGGGCGGGAGTTCGGGATATGTGATCACGGGGTGTAGTGAAGGTGTGTAATGTGTCAGGATGCGGAGATGCATCAGTTGCATGGTCTCATATTGTATGCATTTACTATTGTTTATGGTTGTTTATCTATATCTTACTCAACCTCGTGGTTGACCGTGTATTCGTGAACACTTGTGTTGAACCAATTATTGGGGAGCAGATTGATTGACAGGACTTCAGTAGACTAAGCTGGGAGCTGGATGGCGTGAGGCTACAGAGGGACTTAGAAGTTTAGATCACTTTAGTTAATAACTCCGTTTTTATTTCCGTTGTGACTGTATTTTATTTGGTTTGAATACTTTTGGATTGGTTTCTAATAATTGGCCTTAACGCTAAAGTTTTAATTTAAAGTACTGTTGTTTCTTTATCTTTGCAATCACTACCTCAGGCAACTGAGATGGTAACAGTCTTATTAATTTGGAAATTTCTTGCTAAAGGCTCCTGAATAAATGAGGGTGTTACATATAGACTCGATTACAAGGTATAGGGTCCCCTGAAGGTATGTCAACTAAGTCTTTAAACACATAAAATTCCTATAATTTTAAAGTCATGGCATGCTCACTAGAAATAAAGGAGTGGGTAGCCCCCGAATCAAATAAAACAAAGGTAGGTGTAGAGTTAACAAGAAAGGTACCCGTGACAACATGAGCATCCTCCTCCGCGGCTTCTTTCCCCATCATAAATAATTACTCAGTACTCTTGGCTCCTCCCTGACTACTCCTAGCTGCCCCATTTTGTTGGCTTCTACTGTTCATTATCTTTTGAAAGTTTTTGTTCCCATTGCCTTGGTTATTGTTGAAGCGGTTTAAAACAGAATTATTGTTGAAGTTTCTTTGAGTTCTCCAGCCACTAGATCTCTGATTTTTCGTATAGCCTAAAGTAGGAGTGTGATAACCTGTACCCTGATTAGATAAATTAGCTCTAAAATCCACCTTCTTGTGTCCCGATCTCCCACATCGAAAGCATGTTATTCCACTAGCTCCTCCTGACACCATTCGGCCACCATTTCCACGACCGAAGGACCCCGCCGGTGCACTGTTAGAGAAAAAGTTGCGATATTGGTTGACATTTTGTTTCTTACTTCCTCCCTCTCCTGCGGCATCACTCTTTCTTTTCTCCCATTTTCCTTCTTCTCCTCCTTTAGCATGTCTGCGATTCTTTCAGCATGTCTAGCTCGTTGGTAAATATCATCCATGTTTTCTGGTTGACCAGCTATCAGCCTCTTCTTAATATTTTTTGTCAATCCCTTCTCAAACCTTAGTGATAAGATTTCATTACTGAAGTTCAAGTCTGCTACATACTCAGACAGCTCCATAAATCTATTGTAATAGGTCTCCACAGTCATGTCCTCCGTCATCTTCAAGGAGTCAAATTTTGCCCTCATTTTGCTCCTGATATGCTCGGGAACAAATACAACTCTCATCACCTTCTTAAATTCCGACCACTTCACATAAGGATTGTTATTCCCAAGGTTAGCTTCCCTTATATCCTCCTTGTTGCGGGTCCACTATAATCCAGCCTTTCCTCTTAAATAATAAGCAGCCTGTTCTACTTGCATCTCCGCAGGACACCTTATCAGCTCGAACAACTTGTCAGACTCTCTATGCCAATATCCCTGTAAAGATGGCTCTCCCAATCCGTCATACTTTGTTGGGTTGTGTCTTGCAATTGTAGCACTCATCTTAGCTGGATCCTAACTGTCTCCCTTTGACTTTAATGCAGCAGTCAAGGCTTCATTCATGGCAATCAAACGATCAATCACCTCTTAAGAAATTGTAGTAGGTGTAGATGTAGCTTTCTTAGGAGGCATGATTCTGATATAAAATAAACAATACACATAAGCTTCTACTTAAGAATTTAGGCATCGGGTGACGAAAGCATTTATTTCCTGCAAACAAAATAACATGGGGTTGATCGGCTGGCCAAAGACCGACCAACCACCGTGATACCATCCGTACACTCCCCCTCCCCCCTCCAATGGCCCAGCCATATTCCTTGGCAAACCGTGGCACCCATCAAATGAATCATAGACAACGATAATTAAATTTGCTAAACAATAATAACTACGCATGGCTTAGGGCAACACATTCCTCATATCACTAGACATAATGATTCTACTTCATACAATACATTTAATCATCCATGCATAAAAACATACAGCAAGTTTAATTATCATTTCCATACATACATAAAATTCTATTGGCAACCATTCTACAACCTAATATATACATAATCTATCCATTTGGCGAAAAATTTCTACAATACTCCATATTTCACACGGCCTTAGGTTCAACTTCATCATATTTTACTTACCACAATCCGCAACCTGCAATAAGGTTAGAAATTTCTATCTCAAGGCAAACAATTTCCACCTTGAGGCAACAATTGACCCTTAAGACACAAAATATTTCTAACCATCCCACTCGTTTAATCTCCCAAGGTAACCGGTTCAAAACTGAAAGGGCCAGAAGTTTGGTGTAAGGAGGCCCCTTACTCATCCGAAGCCTAGAGGGGCTCCTAACAGTTTCTACCCGGGTTCATTTTATTAGACACGTCCTAAATTTATTGGGTTCATTTGTTTTAGGCCTGAGGATCGTTCGCTTTGATACCACTTTGTAACACCCCCATTTATCCAGGACCCTTGAGCAAGACATTCCCAGATAAATTAGACCATTACCATCTCAGTTTCCTGAGGCAACAATTACAAAGATAAACGAACAACAGTACTTTAAATTAAATATAGCGTTAAGGACATTATTACAAAACCAAATCCAAAATTACTTTAAATAAATAAATTGCAGTCGCAACGGAAAATAAACTGAATAAATAAACTAAGGTGATCTAGACTTCTAAGTTTTCCGTAGCCTCATGCCATCCATCTCCCAGCTTAGTCAACTCATTACCTGTCAATCAATCTGCTCCCGAATAATTGGTTCATCACAGGTGTTCATGAATACACGGTCAACCCAAGGTTTAGTAGGATATAAATAAACAACGCTAACAATAATAAATGCACACAAAATAATGAGACAATGCAACCGATTCTCCTCCGCATCCGACATCACCACACATCTCCAATACTCCCCGTGATCACATCCCAAAACACCCGCCTCGCCATTCCCTAGGCCAAGGACAAACTCAACCGTCGTTGAGAACCATGATAAACCTGAGGACACCTGGGTCAAGCATGCAGACCGGCCTGGGCTTTAAACAAAGTAACCATCTCTAACACCAAACCATACCAACCTCCGACACAATATGAATGCATGCCATGCCAATAAACAAAATAATATAATTCATGCCTTTAATATTCATCCAACACAATAAACCATTCAATAATACAACCATACATGTAAACATGCCAAACAGATAATGTACACATTAATATTATAGTTGAGTAGATATATCCTATCTCGTAGCTAGCAAAATCCGTTAGCAATATCCAATTAAGTATCAGAAATATTCCGCCTCGAAACCGTCACCTAAAAACAAATATTCGATAATTAATTCGTTATTCGATTATTGCATTAATTTACAAATTACATTATTTGTTAATTATTAATTATTAACTATTATTTACGTAGTTTACATATGATTAATTATCGCTTCAAATTACGAACAAAAACACGATTCCAACTCCCTTTAACCCGGTTTCAAAACACAACCACAACCCTCTCATACACGATTATTATCACCTACCCCCACCTTGGTCAGCCATCCAGTACTACGGTAGTCCCCACCATCCACAAGGGTCACTGTCGAGCCCAGCCACCTCGCCACAACAGTCAGCTTTAGGACACCTACGTACAGACTCCTTCACCAACACACACCGCAACACCCATCAAACACACCCACACCGTCAGCCACCCAATCAACCACGCCACCTCTGGCCAAAACCCATATCACATATAACTTATGGTGGTTCCAGTGGTGGGGTCCAATCTCCCACGACGCAATCCCCCCGACCACAAAATTTGTCTTAAGATGGTTCCAACACAACGCCACAAACTCCCTTGTTTTGCAGATTCCGGCCACCACAACGCTCCAAGACACCACCTTTACTCCTCCTACCACCTTCACAGTGGTCGACGCCACCTACCCAGACCAACCGTCCCTAACCCAGGTCACCTTAGCCATGAATTAGGGTTCAATTTATCCATTCTAATTACTCCTCTACCTAACAACCACTACCACGAAACACCCAATTAGCCACCCCATTAGTTCAGTAACGATGGTCTTCAGTGAGGTCAGGTGAAGGTCAGTGGTCAATGGTAAAAGTCACGGTGCTAGGCGCGATTAAAGTTTGTGCATGATTGTTTAATTGAAATATAAACTATGAACGATAAATTATGAGATCGACTTACCTTTAATCTATTATGCGATATGAATCTCCTTCTATCTCTTTAGATCTCTTATTATTCTTCTATGTGTGCAAACTTCAGTTTTTGTAATTTGTTTTATGGATGTGTATGTTAGGGTAAGGTCTCTATCTTCTATTTATACTAGGCTAGAACAATTAGGAAATTATATTATTCTTATTATTAAATATGAATACTATTATTATTCAATCCCATCACATATCGAACAGCAACACTGCGAGCCTCATAACCGGCCCAACATACCCCGTCTTGCTTATTTATTTTATTAAATTAATTACCGTCTTAATTGCAATATTAATATAAATGCCTTTAATTAATTATTCAAATTACGTAAATTATTTATATAAACTTAACTAAATCACAGGGTATTCAACTACAGACTCACTAGGTCTAGTTTAGGTCTTACTTGGTCTAGTGTATGACTATACTTTACTCCCGAGTAGTCCCTTATCACGTCCGGTGATCCTCTCACGCATCTCGAGGCTCACGTATGGGTCCCACATTATCTGGGTATTACAATCTTCCCCTTTTAAAATGAACTTCATCCTCGAAGTTCGCCTCGATCTCACCTCTCAACACTCTCTCAAGACTCTTTGGCGTCTCGTTACCGATGTCTTTCTCAAAAACTCACTCTTGTCATGCTTCTTTCGTTCTCATCTCTCTCACTTGGCTCACTCTTGTAATCTTTACCGAGTACACTTTCTTTCACTCATACACTTATCATGCTTATTTTCTCTTTAAATCTCAATTGTTACATTCAATCCCGCTAAAAAGGAACTTCATCCCGAAGTTCAACGCTACTTTTTACTAACGATGTCTTATGGATAAACTCACATGATGATAAAAGCGTCTATGTCATTCTCACGCTATGGTTCCCATATGGTCAAAGGATAAGGTCAAACCCGGGATTCGCATTCTAACCCCGTAAGCAGTCCCGACTCGTGGCATTATTATCGTACTCTACTCATGACTACATGTAAATATACATATTCTGAGGTTTATATCCTCATAACCAAAACATACAATTCTATAAAATGATGACACAACATAACCAACCACATCTCTTAATATGATCCAATTACTATCCGCACTTCTCATTCCCATATACCTCATATCACGCATAAACCGCGTCACGTCCACCGCATGATTACACATGTGTCTACATCTACCTTTGTAATGCCCTATAAATCTAGTGCAGGACAGTGGCGGAATCAATGTTGAATTGGGATTAAAGTATCACATAGATAACAAAAAAAAAAAGTAGCATCAACTACTCGCTAGCTCTCACTCAAATCCCATCAACATCCAAAACCTGTCATGTTATTGCTGGAAATCTCATTTTAACATATCCCATATGTTTGTTAAAAGTTTTAGTTATAAAAACTTGA
>VHZZ01007255.1:42290-56771 GCA_009801015.1 Silene noctiflora | reverse complement strand
TCTACTTTACTTCCGCGTATTGTATATTGTTTTGACTCTCGCTTTTAGACATCAGAAAAGTTTTTAAAAATCCCGTTTTCTCGCTGCTTATTTTAACGTATATGTCTCATTTGGTGTCCTAAATAACGGGGTGTCACACTTTATCAACATGATATTAGGTTTCGTGTTCTGTTATGGAGAATTATTCTACGTCTTATTTATTAGCGCAACTTTTGAATAAAATACTCCTTAATCCAATAGTACTGCCTATAATTACGACCCGTGCATTTTTTGCACGGGTGGAAAACTAGTAGGTTTACAATAATAAATACAATAGTTTTTTTGTAAACAGGTTCCAAAAGTAAAGTAAATTATGGGTGTTGTCAACTAAATCATGGGTGATGGCGGCATTATTAAATCATCTAAATAATGACGCGGCTTCACCAAAATTAAGTAAATGTTCTTTTATTAATAGAATAAAGATTCACCCCACTTAAGTTTTCCAGTAACCATAAACGCCATTGTCCGGCACCATTACCCCCACTACCACCACCAACAACAATCGCGACCACTACCACTACTGCCTTCCTCACTGGAACCGTTGTTGATAATCCTTATCCCTGATATATGGGCTAGCCGGCCCGGAGAGAATAGGCCCATTGTGACAGGCGAGGCTGACCCACCATGCTGGCCATCTGAAGATGGGCCATAATGATTGTAAACCCACATTGGCATAATAGCCAAATGAAACTGTATTTCCTCAACTTATTTGGGTTGAGTTTGGCCCATAATTTACACTATCCTCGGTACGCATACTTCAAGTTCCTCCGGCTATTTATGTACTCCTTAGTAGTCCATCATATTCACTAACATCTTCCACATTTTCTAAAGCAAAAAATTCACGAAGATCTTTCACTTTTTTAATTGGTTAATATAATATATATAACCCCATATTCTCTCTCCTACTTTCATTTTCCTTTACATATTATCACTCCACTAAATATTAGTCAAAACCAATATAAAAGATCATATAAAATACGAGGGAGTAATAAATTGGGAAATACCATATACTTGTAATTTACATATTTAAATTTAAATTTATAAATAGAGATTTGTTATTTTTCTAACTAATCATTGTTAAAATTTGGAACTTGTAGTTAAATTTAGAGATTAGTTATTTTTTGAACAGTTAAATGTAATTATTTTTCTAACTAGTCATTGTTAAAATTTGGAATTTGTTTTGTTGTTGTGTTGATCATGAGTTTTGTTTATGAATAATTTAAAGGGGGATCGAGTTGTGAAAGTCAACCTTGACCATACTCAGCCGAGGACGAGTTGGTTCGCCTCGGGTGGCGAGTCTCTCGGGCCATGGGGCGGGGGATCGAAATATGAACCTTTTTACATTCGACTAGACCACCTTGTAAGCCAACCTGCTGCTGGAATGGACACCTTCATCCTACTAATCCTATATTTTTACACCATTTAACTTATATATAATCACTAGTGAAAAAGTATACTCCTAGTGTGACGGTCACATATTATACCGACACTCACAGCCGATTTAGATAGCGTTAGAAAGGAAAAAGAAGCGTGAAACGTTAAAATTGTGATGTTCACAATACTCCCAAATAGATTCAACTAGGGGTGTTCACCGGTCCAGAACTGGACCGGACCGGGCCGCAAAGACCGTGGACCGGACAACCTAATAATTCAAACCCGGAGACCGGACCGGTTAGATGGGAACCCAGACCGGAACCCTTTAGGTCCGTTTTTTTCCGGGTTTGGACCGGACCGGTTCCATTTTTTAAGGTAATTTGAGGTAATKTTTTTTGCTTGGACCGGACCGGACCGGACCAGAGACCGGTCACAATATTTACGTGGACCCGGAGACCGGACCGGATTGTATTCGGTMCAGACCGGACCGGACCGGCCGGTCTGGGTCGGTCCGGTTTACCGGTCCGGTCTATTTTATGTGCAACCCTAGATTCAACAAAGATGGCATGACCCGAATGCCTCGACTTGATAAGGTTGCCCGAGAGTGGCATGAAATTGCCTAACCCGATTATGAATCGAAATTGTCTAACCCGATTAGGCCTCAATACCCGAGTTGAACCGACCCGAACTTTGATTGATCAAATGCTAACCTGACCCGACATGATCAACAATGATCCGAAATGACCTAAAATGACCTGAAGTTACAAGTTATAAGTCATGTACTCATGTTAATATTACATTTACATCAAAATAAAAGGTTACTTGATACCACACTCCATAGTCCATAATACATAACTTTGTAAGATACTCTTATTTAGTCACATTAGTACTAATTAAAATGTTTTGAGTTTTGACCATTGACCAAATCGAAACCCGAAATGACCTAGGCTGGTCCAACTAGAATAAAGTGTATGATAGACAGGGACGTCTAAGGTCGTGGGCAATCATGGACAACAGAACCAAACTCAGGTTTTTGCCACCGAAACAAGCTTTATTGATAAATTCAATATAATCTCAACGTATAATACATTTGTACATTCATATTTAAGACTTTATTTTTTTTATAGGTCACTAAACCTTCATTTTTTTTATAAAACACCCTTGAGATAAAATCCGACCCACTTAAACCATTTCCCAAGACTATGGTGATACTCCAAAGTAAATTTGAATAAGTGAAATCTAGATTCAATTAACACCATTTTCTCAACTCATAATTCATTCATTCATCCACCTTTCCTCCACATCTCCTCTTCCTCCTCCTCATTCCACACCAAAACCATGTCCTTTCACTAACTCTCCCCTCTCCCCTCTCCCCATCCCCTTCCCCTTCCTTTCCCTTCCTTTCATGTCTCCACCCACCACCAACAAGCGCCCTCCCACCTCCCCGTCTTTCGAGCCACCGCCGATGAAGAAAACCAAGTCACACTCTCAGTCATCACACTCTCACTCACTTGATACCAAAAACGGTCTCAATCACCACTCCTCCGCCACCGCCACCGCTACCGTACCCGATGTCGATATCGCTTCGATAAATGATTCCGTAGTCGATGATGAGCTTAAAATTAACAACAATAACGCGCACGCTATCGTCTCGCCGGCTTCTGATGGATTTACTGCTAATCTCTCCAGGAAAAAGGCTTCCTTACCTAATCCTTCATCCAAAAAACTCGTTATTAAGCTTCTTAAAGGTTAGTTTTGCCCTAATTTTCATTTCTAGGGTTTTTGTAAATTCGAATTGGTTCTTTATTAGCCTGTTTTGTGTGAATTAGGGTGGTAATTTAGGTGGATTAAGATTAGATTAGATTATGAGCCTACTTTCGTCAAGAAAATGTTGATAGGAATTGTTATAGGTTAGAATTGTTTCGTTATTAGTCTGTTTTGTTTGAATTAGGGTGTTAGCATAGGTGGATTAAGATTAGATTTGATTACTAGCCCAGTTTCGCTGAGAAAATGCTTATGAATTGTTATAGGTTAGAATTGTTATAGGTTAGAATTGTTTAGTTATTAGTCTGTTTTGTGTGGATTAGGGTGTTCGTTTAGGTGTCTTTAGATTAGATTTGATTAGAATAGATTATGAGCCCACTTTTGGCGAGAAAATGTTTATTTGAATTGTTACAGGTTTGAATTGTTTAGTTATTAGTCTGTTCTGTGTGGATTAGGATATTAGTTTAGGTGAATTTAGATTAGATTTGATTATGAGCCTAATTTCGGCGAGAAAGTGGTAAAATTGTTTGATTCTTGCTAATTTGCTATAAGGAGGCAAGATGAGAATGATTAGATGTGACTATGAGCCTAATTTCGTCGAGAAAGTGGCGTCTTTGATTATTGCTGTAAGGAGGCACGAAAACAGTGGTTGTGTGAATGGTTTTGTTAAGCTGGAACGGTGAAATGGTAGATTAGTAGTGTTATCCTGTTATGATGTTTGGATGATTGGCCGCCATGTTTAAATTTATATGAATGTTATAGACTAGAATTGTTTCACCATTTTTTCATTAGTCTTTTTTTGTGAACTAGGGTATTAGCTTAGTTGGATTCAGATTTGGTTAGATTAGATTAGATTATGAGCCTATTTTCGTGAGAAAGTGTGTTTGATTTTTGCTGTGAGGAGGCAATAAGAGAGTGGTTGTGTGAATGGTTTTGTTGAGATGGAATGGTGAAATGGTAGATGGTAGATTAATAGTGTTATTATCCTGTCATGATGTTTGATTGGCCACCATTTGTAAATTTATATGAATGTTATAGACTAGAAATGTTCTGTTATTAGCCTGTTGTGTGAATTAGGGCATTAGATTTGGTAATCAGCTTAACGAGCTTGCTTTGTAATTGTTGGTAATCTCATTTCACCGAGAAAGCGGTGATTTTTTTTTGATTGAATTGGTATAAGGAGGCGAGAAAAGAGTGATTATGATTATGGTTGTGGGAATGCTTTGGGAGTTTGATTACAGTTAATGATGGAGGTGTTACGGAAAGCGAAATGGTAAATTAGTAGTTTCCTATCGTGATCTTGTTCGGTTGCCTTTATTGGTTTGATGGCGAGATTTGGGGAGAAAGGAAGGGGAGAGAATTGGTGAAATTTGTTCTCCCGCCTACAAGGTGATTCAAAAATCCTTGCTGCATATGGAAAATTTATAGGAAAACTTTTGTTCCTCCATTCCGACTCCCTTCTTTCCCATAATTCTATCTTAAAAGTGCATTGGGAAGCTCCCCTTCTCTCCCATAATTCTATCTAAACAATGCGTTGGGGAGCAATCGAGGGAAGAGAATTTGAGGAATTTTGGTTCCCCTATAAGGTGAATTAATCCCCCTCCCTTTCTCTCGCAATATTTTATGTTGACAATGAGTTCAGTTCTTCTGCAACATCACCAAGTTAGTATCTAATGAGATATTTGTGGATACATTTTGGAAGCAATGATCGAAGGACATAAATTTTCGAGGGGTTATTGCTTTGTGTATGACTACAGGTTCCATTACAATCATTTTAAGTATGTAGTTTGACTTACAAAAATGTAGATTTTAAATATGCAAGTGTCATCTCTCACCTATCATGTTGTGTGACATATGATCGAAGGACATTAGGTTAGGCTCCATTGCTTTTGCATCTGTTTTATAGATGTAAATAGTATCATGTAGTAGTCAACTTCCACTATTAACTCGATAAGTTATTTGTCATAGTGACCTGTCTAACTGTTAGCAAGCTGTTGTTTGACATGATTGTCAAATCATTTACTGAGATCATCATGTTAAGTTTTTTTTTTTTTTTTTTGCCTGCTACATACCATTACACCAACAGTAAAGCTTGAAAGAGGGGAGGGGTTGGGAGAGGGAATTTATTCAATCACCACACCTGATGCCAAGCATATCACCTTTACCGTACTTGACATTGATCTTGTTTTTAATCAGCCTGAGTTGTAGCGGCTGGTTGTGTATAAGCTTCTTCTTGTTTTTAATCAATGTTGTCATTTTTGCAGTCAAAACGCTAAATTTTGTGTGGGTTTTAGCCGTAGTTGTCGATTGAAATGAGACTTGTTGGGAAGTTAATTTGGACACTTTTCTAGCCAACTTCCTTGTGAAGTCATGCAAGGATGCTTCTAATTGAATGTTCATTCCTCAAATTCTGAATATTTTCTAGAGTTGATGTCTATAAGGTGGGTATTGGAAAGAATACTACATTTTGGAAGATACAGGAAACTTTTGCGTGCTTCTCTTGTTTTCTTGCAGTTATGGTCTTCTTGATCTTGAAGAAGACTTGCTTCAGGAGATATATCTTCATTTTGTGCAGGCGTAGTTGTACAAGTATGATGACTAATTATAGGATGCATCCTTTACTGGTCACAAGTAGTCTAATATTGGGAATAAGTTTCTGTATTGTTTTGATTTTATTCCTGTTGTCAACCTTGCACTAGCCAATTTTCCTGAACAATAGTAGTAGATCAAGTTAATTGATTGCGTGATATTAAAGGAAGATCATTGTTTAGTTACGATGATATAATTTTGCATTTACCTATACACAGCTCTAATCACATTCTACTATGCTCCTTATGAAACAGCTAAACCTACATTACCCCCTACTTTTGAGGAAGATACTTGGGCAAGATTGAAGTCTGCCATAAATGCAATATTCTTGAAGCAACGTGATTCGTGTGACTTGGAGAAACTTTATCAGGTATAGTATCTGCTCCCTAATTTTGCCAGGAGGATGAGACGTTTATGGTACCGCTGTATATACTATTGATAGTTGTGTGATTCATATATCTTTTTAGGCTGTTAATGATCTTTGCCTGCACAAAATGGCGGGAAGTCTTTATCAACGGATAGAAAAGGAATGTGAAGCACACATATCTGCAGTACTGCGCTCATTGGTTGGACAAAGCCCTGATTTGGTTGTTTTTTTGTCACTCGTTGAGAAATGTTGGCAAGACCTTTGTGACCAAATGCTTATGATTCGTGGCATTGCTTTATACCTTGATAGAACATACGTAAAACAGACCCCAAATGTGAAGTCGTTATGGGACATGGGATTGCAGCTTTTCCGTAAGCATCTTTCATTGTGCCCAGAAGTTCAGCACAAAACTGTTACTGGACTCCTGAGGATGATTGAAAGGGAAAGGTGATTACCAAATTTGTTTTGTTCTGACGAGTTATCTCTGTTGGCAGTGTCCCCTGAAATAATTATAGCCATCTAGGTTGACTGTGGTGGTACTTGCCTAAATAAATGTCTTCTAGAATACAAAAAGTTAATGCACTCTGTACTCTATTAGATAAGTTATATTGCTCAATCTCTTAGCCTTCTGCGGGTTAAATTCCAATCTGGAGAATTAGCATCTTGAAGTCCCGGCTATGTGATATGTTAAATAGTGCTTATAGGAAGTGATCATAACAGAAAAGAAAGCTATTTACAGCCTAATTTTGTGGAGTTTTATGGGAAATTCAAACAGTGTTTCTTCTATGGTTCTTATAATATAGCATTGAAAAGTATAATCTAACTTATATGCAAGCTACTGGACATTGTCCTACGGAGTATATTTTTATGTGAACTTACTTCTAACTGTTTTTTCAGATTAGGGGAAGCTGTGGATAGGACACTTCTGAATCATCTTTTGAAGATGTTTACAGCATTGGGGATATACCAAGAAAGCTTCGAAAAACCATTCCTTGTTTGCACCGAGGAATTTTATGCTGCTGAAGGTGTTAAATATATGCAACAATCAGATGTTCCAGATTATTTAAAGCATGTGGAAGTATGTTTCTGATGCAGTACCACATCTATGCAATTCTCTCATCGTGCATCATTTCGTCGCATGGTCCTTTTTCTGTAATCTCAGAATTGTTGGTTCTTGATGTCTTACCATCTATAAGATTATTCATGTTTGACAATCGTTATGTAGAATTGTTTTATGGTGAGAGATCTAAAACTGTTGCTACTTACAGACGAGGTTGCATGAAGAACAAGAGAGATGCTTACTTTATCTAGATCCTAGTACTAGAAAACCACTCATTACAACTGCTGAAAAGCAACTTCTTGAGCGGCATATTTCTGCAATACTTGATAAGGTCCGGATCTTTTTAACTTAACTGTATCTTTTCTTTACGTTTTAGTCAATTCACTGAATTTTATTTCGTCCTTTGGGATAGGGCTTTATGATGCTAATGGATGGGAGCCGCATAGAAGACCTCCGAAGGATGTATAATCTGTTTGTTAGGGTTAATGACCTTGAATCATTGAGGCAAGCATTAAGTTCTTACATCCGGAAGGCTGGTCAGGCCACTGTTATGGATGAAGAAAAAGATAAGGATATGGTTTCTTGCCTATTGGAGTTCAAGGTAGTTCTTGATAAAATATGGGAAGAAAGTTTCTCAAAGAATGAGTCTTTCAGCAACACAATCAAGGATTCATTTGAATACCTCATCAATCTACGTCAAGTGAGCATCTTAGTATTTGTTTCCTTGTTTACTGAAATCTCCATCTGTGCTGTGTCAAAAGTTCTATTCAAGATGTTGTTATTAATATGGTGCCAATGCTAATAATATTGAGAATAGGGATCAAGTTCTAAGCGGGTTTAGTTGTTTAGGTAGAGTTCCCGCCTCATAGACAAAAATATTATAGTATGGCTTTTTATGCTTGCCATTCACAGAAGAAAAATGTAGTACCCTATCCATTCCATTAGGTAGTTTACATTTGATTTTGGAACAAAGTTGTAGGAGAAAGTGCAAGTTGGTTGATGGCATCTTTTGCAAATGAATTACCTTTTTTCCCCTTTGTGATTAATATGTGACCACTTGCCCACATGTGTTGGCCAAAGCATAACCATAATTGTCTTTTAAGTGAACAAATAACTTGCTTCAGAACTCAAATAGCTCATTGAAGCATCCTGAAAAAGAAAATGCAGACGTCCTATGGACTTGGAGGGAGTTGAGAAGGCACATTGGGAGTGCAGTATTAGATTTCTTGTGCCTTCTAATAGTGCCGGTAACACTGGGAGTGCACTATTATTAATCTCATCACCTCTTTCCCCTTTTTTGTGCTTTCACGGTAACACTTGTCTGTGCCGTTTCAGATGATGGTTCATGCAAGCCGACCCAAATAATTTTGGATTAAGGCTCTATTGTTGCTGTATTGCATTGATCTTGGATTCATCACTTGATAGAATATTATCAAAATAATTCAATAGTTTTCTTTTCATTCAGTTTGTGGGTTGCAATTTTTGAGTATATAGTATGCTGGATTATGGACTAGTCCTTCTTTATGCTCTTGATGCCTTGGCGAATGTGGGATATATATTACATCTGTGCTAATTGCATATGCATTTGTGATATGTTGTTTGTTCTTCTTTAGTGCCCATCATAGTTGCATGCATTGCTATTCCTTACACACTTCAATGATGAACTGTGCTCATGTGAATAGAACCGTCCCGCGGAGCTGATTGCCAAGTTTCTGGATGAGAAGCTTCGTGCCGGCAATAAGGGTACATCTGAAGAGGAATTGGAGGGCACCCTCGATAAAGTCTTGGTCTTGTTTCGATTTATCCAGGTAGTTTGCGCGTTTGGTGACAATGTGGCTTCATTGCTTCAAAGTATATTTTCAGGGATTAAACATTCTTTCTGGTATTAGGGAGACTGGTATAGTTGTTTTTCTAGCTTCTCTATAGGCTAATGCTTCGGGTATTTTGAAGCTATCCCAGTTACGTTTATTTTGTTAGGTTTTCAGATAAATACTCCTTGATCTCGTTGCTTCATCATTGATTTAATAATAATGTATTTTTCAATCGAACATAAATAAAAAAAATTCTCCCTCCATCCCACGTTAACCTTTTTATTTTTACTTTCTTTTTAAGTAGTCCTAGTGTAATATTTTTACTTTCCGTTTTGACTGCTATTGCCCCTCTTCTCTTTACTTTACATGTGTGCCTACCCTTTCTTTTAATTATTACCATGTTACTATCAATATTGCATTCGGTGTAACACGTGACCAAGAAGATCCCTCTGCTTTCCATGTAAAACACAACTTGATTTCCTGCAGGCTGCGTCCATGTTTTTGTTAATATCAATCTGCAAACATAGTTTTTGATCCGCGGACTTTTTTTTTTATCCATTTCTAGTTATTATCTTGTGGCAAGTTATCCTCTAAACATGTCAAATCATTTAGGGCAAGGATGTCTTTGAAGCCTTCTATAAAAAGGATCTTGCAAAGAGACTTTTATTGGGAAAAAGTGCTTCCATTGACGCTGAGAAGTCTATGATCTCTAAGGTTAGTTTGTGAAAATAATCCCTGAGTGTTGAGTTCCGGCTGTCTCCTTAATTATTAATTAGTTTCTTTATACATTGTCCAGCTGAAAACTGAATGCGGTAGTCAATTTACAAATAAACTTGAAGGAATGTTCAAGGTATGTTCCTGCATCATGTGAAGCCTGTATTTTTAAGTTGCTATTAGCTGTATAAGATTGATCTCAGGGAATTACTGCATATTTACTTCATCTGTATATGTTAATTTTCAATAAAGTAGTTGGAGCTACATTTAACATGGTGACGCTGTAATCATATCATCTCATACTACCTATTTCAAGGGCTTTTCACTTTTTCAGTGTATTATGTCACTTATTGCCCTTCTCTTTCCTTTTCTGGAAGCACTTGAGCTTTTCAAACCCTGGTGGGTGCTCGAATGTTATGATGTTCAGCCTGGCGCAACTATTGGATAACCCTATGCACATTCAGTACTATGATTAAGTCTTTCTTGATATTTTTTCTCATCTTAATGCTGCTTTGCAGGATATTGAGTTATCAAAAGAAATAAACGAGTCCTTCAGGCTGTCTTCTCAGGCTAGGACAAAGCTTCCCTCAGGAATTGAGATGAGTGTTCACGTCTTAACCACTGGGTAAGGCATTAATTCTTATTTTTAACAAAGGATCGTTAGTATCTCCTTGAGTGTCAGTGTTAAGTCTTGTCTTTGGCTGTTTGCAGGTATTGGCCAACATACCCCCCTATGGACGTTCGGCTTCCACACGAGTTAAATGTGTACCAGGTTAGGCACAAAACGAGCATCATGACCTATTTAAGGCTTATGTTATAGATTTTATCTGATTGGTTGATGTACAGGACATATTCAAAGAGTTCTACCTTAGTAAATATAGTGGCAGACGGTTAATGTGGCAAAATTCACTGGGTCACTGTGTTCTGAAAGCAGATTTCCCCAAAGGTAAAAAGGAGCTTGCAGTTTCACTCTTTCAGGTTGGTAATTTCCTTTTTGCCTTTCTAAATTGTGTAGGCTCAGTCATTTATGTTTGTAAACATTAAAGAAGGCCTTACATTCATCCTGTATCTTTTTAGAAGCCATTTTTTTTAATAGAACGACAAACGACACTTACAAATAATGTTAAAACTGAAAATAAATCTAATTTAAACCAAAGAATAATTTTCTCTACATGTATCCATTGAAGAGATCACATCATCACAACCAACTATCAACAACTACCATTGTTTTGAAGTTAAAAAAACTATAAATTAATAAATCCGAAGAAAGGAAGTGAAGTTCCCTTCAAGGACTGAAGATTCTCACCATCAGAGTGACTTTTATTACTTAAATTCTGAAGATTTAATGCTAAAACTAAAAAATATGTCAAACTTTCGGGCTTAACAAGTTACCATTATTTATCCTGTATTTCATTTTTTAGGGTTTTTTTTTGGTATGCCAGGCTGTAGTTTTGATGCTGTTTAATGATGCTGAAGCACTAAGCTTCCAAGATATCAAGGATGCCACTGCCATTGAGGACAAAGAGCTCAGAAGAACTCTCCAGTCCCTTGCATGTGGGAAAGTCCGTGTACTTCTAAAGGTATTATTCAACAATATATCTTTGATTAAGTTTAAGCTGCAATATTCTGGCACTTGTAATTGAATTTGATTATGCAGGAGCCTAAAGGAAGAGAAGTAGAGGATTGTGACTCTTTTGTCTTCAATGAAGGATTTTCTGCACCCCTTTATCGTATAAAGGTACTTATGTTTCCTACTATATGCATATAGTATTGTTCATTATTCATCCATAATAAGTGGAGCCTTCAATGTATTCACTGTTTACTCATCACTAAACAACTTTTCATGACAAAAATTAACCATTAAAATACCCAAGTTATGATACGTACTTTTCAAGTAATTTTGGAACTAGTCACTGAGTTTAAGGTGTATCAGATGATTTAAAAAAACCAAGGGTATATGTTAGAATTCAGAAAAACATGGGTAAAAACACAGGGCTAGACTGTAGAAAATCCCAAATATCCATAAAAAAGGGCATTTAAAGGCAATTGCCCGTTTTTAGAAATCTTTTGAGTCTGATGTAAGTTAACTACCAGCTTTGCTTTGGTACGTGGGAAGTAATAACAATACCTCAGCAATGAATTTAGTCGCAGCTACTTCTATTCCCCTTTCTGTTTGAAGTATGATTAATTTCATGTAGATCGGAAATAGTTGAATGCATTAACCTGATTGTCTTAGCTTCAATACATGAACTAAAGAGGTCGAGATTTGATGTCTTGTATAGACGTATACTTCTTCTGTATATGACTGATTATCTTATCAAGCTACTGACAAGCATCTTTTTGATTTGCATGTGAGAGACCTTAATTTCTTTGAATGTTGCTAGGGCCAATTGTCACACGCCTACCTTTTCAATCTCTTATTTTTTTGCAAGCTAATTTTTGTGCAAAATACCATTTAACTTAACCACTACCTTATTAACTTTCCAGCCACAAAGTCGGCTTCTGTCCATTGATCCTGACCTTCCGGTTTAATTGACTCTGCAACTAACTTCAGTAGGATGTTCAATCGAATTTCTTGATTGATTTCTTTTTCCTAAATTGATTGTGTGTCACTTCTGTTTAACTCTCAAGCCTAGTTTCTGGTTATTCTTCAATCTCTTTTCCGTCCTCTGCCCTTTGTGCTATTGTAGCCCACAATGGTCTTTGTGCTTGTAGGAACAATGGAAGAGACTCTATGGCTCTGATTAGATATTGTATGACTGTAATTTTTCCTTGACTAGAAACATATATTCGGAAAAATTTCATGTGTTCTAGGGAGAGAGCAATGTTAAGAGAGAAAGTACCTTTGGTATTTATGGGGGTTATTTGGTGAAGATTGCAAGGAGAGGGAAATATGAAGGGGCATTTTTTGCTGGAATATGTAATAAATCTGCTGGAAGTTGGGTCAATGAATGGAGAATTGATTTTTAGATTTTGGTTGTGTTCGACAAAGAAAAAGTAATATACCATAGTTTTCTGCATAAAAAATCTGAAAGATAATGTTTGGTAGTGTTTGAAAATCTGCACCAGCTCAAACGAGTAAATAATTTGGGGATGGTGAAAAGACCTGCTTGAGACTGATTAGGAATTCTGAGTGTTTTGACACACAAGTGGAAACTTGGGAAATGCTTGGAATAAAAGGATATGGGCATTCGAAACCATGTTGGACTTGACTGAACTAGGATAATGGAGAAGCACATCCCATGATTTGTTTTGTGCATGAATCGATTTATATGTCGTCGCTCAGAAAGTTGGTTATCATGATCGACATGAAATCATATTATCCTCTCCTTTTTCAAAAAAACTGTCCCAATTCATGGGGCTTTAGTACCTCCAGGATCATAAACAAATGGTCCGAATCAGAGATGTGCTCTCTCTCTCTCTCTCTCTCTCTCTCTCTCTCTCTCTCTCTCTGTTCAAGTACAACAGTGCTGCTGAGTACCTATGATTTCCCTTCCCCATAAAACCATGCCACCCACTGTTTCTCCATCTTCTCCACTCCCACTTTCTGGAAAACACAACATAAATCTTCATCTTCTATAGTCATCTACCTTTGTTTTTGCAGTCGAAGTGTCCAATTTTCAGGTTGCCGACCGGATACGAATTCCGTGTCCGTGTCCGTATCCGTGTTGGGTCGTACGGACACGGGTACGCTGGGGTAAAGTGGCGAGTCCGAGTACCATAGCTGAGTAGTACTGACCAACTCTTTCTTAATGATAGCATCAGTTTCCAGCCTTGCGAAGCCACAAACTTCGTCATCTGTGAATGCGCTGATCCGGCCATGACTCTTAGCAAACACCGAGGCTGTGTTTTTGAGATGTATTTTGATGTTCTCAATTATTGTTATTATTATGTATACGTACCGTAGGCACCATTAAAAATTAAAAATAGCTTGATGCTGCCACATCCACGGAATACCAAGGACATCACATCGCATGAAATCCTCCAACAGACCATCAAATAAGATAGCATTATTGCTTGCCGCTTAACCGTCCAGCCTGTTCTGATTTTTATAACATAAGGATGAGGTGGCAAGAGGCTGCACCAAGGACTTGAACCCGTGACCTCACGGTCACAAAGCAACACCTTAACCGGTGCGCCAAGGCTCCCCTTCAAGGGAAGGCTTGCCCCTATTACACCCTTGTGGTGGGACCCTTCCCCGGACCCTCGCCTAGCGGGGACGCCATCATGCACCCGGCTGCCTCTAAGGATGAGGGTGGTCGAAAGTGATTATCCCCAAACACTCCACAAGATAGGAGGATGCATAACTGATTGCCACTTGCCGAATAATCATTATGTTTGCCTATCCACCTTTGCAAACTTTGCACTTGGAACAACATTTGGAATTGAACTCCATCCACAGGATTGTCGGTGATTTAGGGAAATCAAGAGCCGAATCCAGGTGATACATGAGTGTGGATGCAGAAGATCCAGCAAATGAAATGACATAATCAAATTTTCGGGTTCTGTTTTAGTTTACTGACTAGTATAGATCCCGCGTCACTGCGCGGTATATGTAGAGATTTTATTTTTGAGGATATTATTTAAATCGCCACTTTATTAATATTTAATATTTTACTCAATTTTATTTTGATATAAAAAAATTGAAATGGAAAACTAATCAAAGAGAATTGAGTAAAGTTATGAAATGTGTGATTTTATAAACGTACTTTTTTTACCATAAAATTACGGATTTCATTTTATAATTTTCTCCAATTTTTTTA
>VHZZ01007250.1:8434-18729 GCA_009801015.1 Silene noctiflora | reverse complement strand
TGTGATGATCCATGCGGGGATGGTGAGCAGTTGTTGAACAGGTATAGCTTGATACGCATTCGCATGGGATGGCTGGGGATCACCACAAGTTTATAGTCTTCCGTTGTGTTCCGTTTTGTAGCTAGTTTTAGACTTTTGAGACTTTTGTTTCCTTACGTTTGAGACAGTTTTGTTTGGCCTTGTAATCAGTTTAAACTTATCTAATAAAGTTGTTTCTTTATTGTCTATTTGATGATCATTGCCTCGGGAAACCGAGATGGTAGCATCTCTATGTCTAAGGTGGCCTGGTAAGGCACTTTGGAGTATGGGGGTGTTACAGGTACATTGTAAAAGTTTTGCCTTATCTTTTAAAACCTTATTCAGTGTGTCATGTCATCAAATGTACACCACCGCCTTGATCCACATATTAACTCTAATTAGTTAAATAATTGAAAAAAATTGATTCAATAATGAATTAAGGAGTCAAACCAGGCAAAAACTATCTCAAACTCAAAATGACCCAACCGATAGTGACCCGACTCAATAACAAACCCATTAATAACCGATCCGACGATGACCCGACCCAGCCAGAACCCCCCACCCAAACCTGACCCGACCCAACATGTTTATATGAATGACTTGACAACTATAATACCCCGTAAATTTTAGTAGTGCACTTTGCCGAGTACAACTGAGTACTCGAGCGAGTGACCCTTCACTCGACCGTGTGTATGGACCGAGTGCCCTCTGGGCATATTTCCAGCTTTTATAAGTTGTGTCACTCGGCCGAGTGGTTGGTGCACTCGACCGAGTGCCACCGACCACCCGACCAAGTATACGGACTGTGGACTGTTTTGTGATTGGGCTTTGTGCTAGTGGGCCTTGGTATATAAACCCCAAAGATTCTCCTTACTTTATCCTCAAAGATTTCCACCATAACTTTGAAGATTTACTCTCCAATTCACATCCTTTGTCATTTGTTTACATTTGTAACTATACATTCACTCTTTTCCCCTTTATTCTCTTATTAATAAACCCTAATCTTCTAGATGTTTTCTTATGGAATTAATTAGGGTTTTGACTAATTAGATGGGATAATTAAGGGTTAATTAATATTATTATTATTGTACTAATTGGTTGTAACAGTTAGTCATTATTAATTGTTTAGAAGGAGACTTCATTGATGAGCCTTTCTAGCTTGCTTGCTTGACTACTTGGAGATTTACAAGAGGTAGGGTTTCCCTACTTAGCTTTGATAATATGAGTGTTTGCTTTTACATTAGTTGTCATGAATTACATATTATATGTGACAGTTGCATGATAACATGAGTAAGAGAGTAATTAGGGTTTGGTTGCATACTAATGTTGGATGTTCATCATATCTTACAATTGGGTAAGTGGAGTTGGCATCATATTATCACTTGGTTGCATTATAACATGAATTGGAAAGCTTGCTAATTGATTAGTAGGATTGTTGGTAAACATATGAATTCTTGTCATATGATGGTTATTATTGTGGGGAAAGACATATTGGTATATTGTACATCTTTGATATATTGTGGATGTTGGAGGTGGTGAGTGGAGGATTTGGGAGTACTATGTTGGGTGGTTGAGGAGACATAAGACGGGTTAGGAGACCGTCTTATGCTTGAGTCGCCTCTTGGAGTTTCCAACTCTAAGAGGGACGCGCATGTTCATGTCTTGAGTATGAAGGGACGCGTGTGGTGTCACGACGTCTGGCGGGGAATCCGATTAGCGTCCGGGTCCATCACCATGGGTGTGTCTCGAATACGACGTTATGGACTACGGTCCAACTGTTTGGTGACGGTGTTGTGATACCGTCACCAGGTTGGATATGGAGTTTGGAGAACTTGTACTGTTGCATCATTACTTTATAATATAATCACTTAGTCTTTCGCATTCACATGATTTTGTAGGCATTTGTATTATTGAAGTTAAGCAAGTGTTTTAAAAATGTCCGTGGTGAACCATATGATGATTTCCGCTCATATGGGGAGCAATGGCTTGACAGGTAGCATGCGCATATATACGTTGGAGGCTTGGGAGCTGTCCTCACATTAGCATGTCATCACTTCTTGTTGTCTTAACTTTTTGACTTTCTAGACTCTACTTTGATTATTCGGATTTGTGTATTTGGGATTGTTATTTAAATCCCCAGACATGTATTAACTTAACTTAACTACGCACTTATTTATCGTAAATTGTTTCTATTTCCTATGTTCGCACTACAAGCTTGGGAAACCAAGTCATGTAGCACTTCCATAGGTTAGGATGACCTTGAGGAAGGCCTCCCGATTTATGAGGGTGTTACAAAGTGGTATCTGAGCAACGGGTTTGGAGCCTAAACCAATGAACAAATGAACTTAGGTGTGTCAAGTACAATGAACCTGGTTTTAGTAGTAGAGAACACTTGGAAAGCTTGGGAGACGCCCCGAGGTTGTATTCTTGCCCTCTCAACTCGAGACGGTCATAAAGCGTGGGGTAGATGGGACAAACTTGGTGTGCTATATAGTTGTTGCATATCCTTATCTTTGTGTCGAAAGATAGACTCATGCTAGGGGTACATGATGTGATCATATATGTGGTGGTAGTCAAGTTGATGTAAACCATGTTGGATGCTTATACAAGTGAACATGATGATGTGTTAGATGAGACTATCATTAAAGGAAGGTGTTACTCACATGCTACTAATCATTTTGGGTGTATCCGATGTCATTCTATCTTATTTCTAGCATGCTTGCACTTATAAACATGTGGATTAAGGTTACATGTTGATACATGTGATTCGGGTTACGTATGGAACCCTTAAAGGGTGCACTGTTCAAGTGGAAGAGGGAATCTTGTCGAGCTTCAAGCACTCGACCGAGTACTCGTACCACTCGACCGAGTGGTCGTTATTCCAGAATCTGGAAAAATTTCTGATTTGGGGCACTCGGCCGAGTAAAGTCTATACTCGACCGAGTGGAGTTCGCTTGACCGAGCGTCCTAGGGAACTCGATCGAGTGGACTGGGTGGCAAAGTTAGGGGTCCCTGGAAGTTAGGTCACTCGACCGAGTATAGGAACCAACTCGACTGAGTGAAACCTACTCGGCCGAGTGATGATTGACAATCGACCGAATAGTCCTTTAATTGAGTCAATATTGTTTGTCTCTTATTATGAGACCTGTGCTGACGTTTGCCATGGTATTTGAAGATATAATGGCACCAAGAAGAGAACACTCCACACCCGGACCACCTCTTAGGTCCGAGGAAGAGGTGGAGAGGATAATAGCACAAAATGAGGCTCTTACGGAGGCCCTCATGAATGTGACAAAAGAGCGGGAGGTGGTGATTGATGCCTCGACCATTAGCACGGCCATGGCTCGCCACCGACCCACAAATAATGATGGTATGGGTGAACCCAATCTCTTCGGCAATTGAGTGAGGGAAATTGAGAACATTTTCGAAGTGGTATGATGTCCCGAGGAGCTCAAGGTGGATCAAGCCGCTTTCTACCTTGGGGAAAAACGGGGGTGTGGTGTTACAAGGAAAGAGAAGTAATGAAGGAGTAATATAACGGAGAAGGAGCGCCGCCATTCCTTGGGGAAGCTTCAAGGCCGAAATGAGGGATGGGTTCATCCTCGAGAATATTTGTAGCAAGCTACGGGCAGAGTTCGACGGCTTTATCATGACCGCAAGGATGACCGTACAAGAGTATTACAATAAGTTCAACGAACTTTTGACTTATGTGGAGGAACTTCATCTTAGCCCACAACTTTTGGCTCTCAAGTTCGAGAAGGGGCTAACTCTTAAGGTTCTTGCGAAGCTACCGGGGGGGAGTGTTGACGGATGTGAAAGATATGTATGCTAGGGCCAGGAATGCCAAAAGACTAGTCAACATGACTAAGGAAGCCAAGGAGCGAGCCGGAGAGAAGAGGAAGGCCAAAAGTGAAGGGGGTGGACCTCACCAAAGAAAGCTTAACTACCATCAAGCTAAGTCACACTCGAGTGGATCTCACATGGGCGGCTATGTTAAGTGTAACAACCGGTATTTTTAAGTACCTTTTAAACAAAGGTTAAATTCGATTGACATGAATTAATTGTTGTTTAGATACTTATTAATTTATTAATTGTTTAAATTATTATAGTGTCTATGTGATTAGAATAAATATAATTCCAACGTGAATAAAGATAGATTTCAACAATATATATGTGTACGAAATAATATTGAGAAAATAATAGTTTGAAAAAAATAAAATAATATCAAATATAAAGGGGGCCGGCGGGTGTATGTAGGAGAATGAAAGGAGGAAGAGAGTGCTTGTAAGATCTTACCTAATCCCACCTATTTTCCTTATATTTTAATATTATTTTTATTGTATCTTAACAACTATATATATCCACATACCCTACCACATATCCTCATAAAATCTCACAACACAAAACTCAAACATAAGAGCTAGAGGGAGATTTAGAGGGAGACTTGTGAGACAACTTTGCCGGACAACTTTCAGGCAGATTCATCTTGACTTAGATCTAATTAGCGTAAGTCACCTAAAGTCATCTAATCATTTGTTTACGTTTAACTTCAACCCATGTTGACCGCGTTATCTTGACCGTGACGTTGACCCCAGACCATGACCGTGATCGTGACTGTGACCGTGACCACGGGTTGACCACCGTGGTTGGATGTGGGTGTGGAGGATGGTTGCGCGACATTTGAGATGGATTTTAGGGGAATTGTTATGGGTAGTTTACATCTTAAGTTAATCTATTAAACTAGTAGTAATTATATGAACTTGATTGCCTTAATTAGGTGGATGTTTTGAGGAGAAGCTTTATTATTTTCTAATTGCTTATTATTTGGAGAGTTGCTTAAAAGGTAGGAAAGTACTTAATCATGTGTTAATTTAATTGTTGTTGTTTAATTGGCATGCTTGATTGAATTTAAATTGTTAGTAATATGATACATGTTATTTTACGACGATCTTTTATATTAATATTGCGGTGTTAAGAGTTGGAATTTATTGTCTTAGGCCTATTTCATTATTTTGTGAATTGTTGATTATATTGCAGAGTTACTAATATTGGAGTTGGGAGTTTGTTATTTGGCGCGAGATGAGATGAGTATAGGTCAAGCACAACTGTCGTTGTGGACTTGGATTGAGTATAGGCCAGGCACGGGGTGTAGAATAGCCGTGGACCTTGGATTGATTATAGGCCAGGCACAGTGGTGTTCGGAGTTTGTCGTGGACCTTGGAGTTCGTGTCACACCGCTGTGTGGCCGGATGGGAGTCGTGGTGGCAGGGGCCACGACTGGCCGTGTGTAACATCCCAATTATTCGGCCAAGACAATTGGAGTATTACCATCTAGGTTTCTCGAGGTAGTGTTTCAGAGATACAATCAAGAAACCTTTATTATAAATAATGGATTAGTAAATTACATAAATGTAAACAATTGAATAAACAAATACAAGTCATGCTACTACAACTCTCTAATATAAATATATCTCACGCCGACTTGACTCCAAAAGCTTAGCTCATCCCGTCTCCAGCGTAATACCAAATGCAACCTGTACATAACCTGCTCCCCTATGATTGGAAATATCATATGGATCGACACAGGCCACCCCGGAAATAGGTGACAGCTAACAAGAGCCACAAACGTTCAGTTTCGATAATATAAACATGTTAGACACTACGAATGAAATACGATTACAAAAATGACAATGAAATGCATGTGACACAACCTCCAACCACACCACACCGGTACCAGGACACGCCCAGACATACCCACAACCTGGTGACGGCACCCGCAGCACCGCCCACCAAAATAACCCGAACCACAGCCCGTACAAAGGTACTCCGAACACGTTGGTAGTACCGGGCCCGAGAGCGACTCAGATCCCCTACCAGACGACGTAACTCAACCTCATGTGTCCCTCCATAACTCAAGCTATTAATGTGCACATCCCTCTTGGAGTGGGAAGCTCCAAGAGGCGACCCGAGCGTGAGACGGTCTCCCAACCGCCTCACGTCTCCATAATAATCACAATACCACCACCAATCTCCAACAAGAACATGAGACACATGAATGCAATTATGATTACGATACCGAATAATACTCTTCATTCAACATATTATCAACATACCATGGTGTAACCATATGTCCAAGAATCTCGACTCTCAAGTCAACACAAGCAATACCATGTGAATATGCGTTTCCGACTCATACATGAACTCATCATCAACCTCAATTACCATAGTGAATGCGAGACTACTCATACCACAGAATCTAAGTGACAAATGCATACAAAACCCATATATAATACCGAAATCGAGTAAGATTAACCTACCTTTTAACATTCTTCACAAGCAATCTAATTAATAAGCAAGATCCGTCTCACAAGACCGTTTCATCCTACAATTTCACATAATAACTATCATAAATCGTCCTACACTATAACATAATACAAAACCCCTTATTATTGCCCATTAATTACGTAAATATACCTACTAATTACTAATTAAACAACCCAAGTAAAAACTGTAACACCCCTACTTACCAAGGAAGCCTGTACTAGACATTCCCTGACAACCAAGGGTGCTACCATCTCGGTTAACCGAGGTAAGTACATAACAAATAGACCATTCAAGAACAACACTTTATTAACTTACATTTTACGTCCCGAGTTTGGGCAAAGTTCACGACGTTTTCCACATATCTCAGCTTAGGAAGTACATTAGCGAACTGAGCCATGTGTTGCAAGATGATATTCCCGAGCTTGAGTCGAGTTTTTCCTATGAAGAAAGACCAATTCGTATCTTGGATCGAAAGGACAAGAAGCTAAGGAGTAAAGTGGTGCCATTGGTAAAGGTGTTGTGGAAATGTGGGAATGTTGAAGAAGAGACTTGGGAACCGGAAGCCTCCATGCGGAGCAAGTACCCGAGTTTATTCGATTAGGTAATCTCCCTTACCCCAAGTTTCGATGACGAAACTTTTTAAAAGGTGGGAAGATTGTAACACCCGCAATTTCCCCATATCATATTTTAAACTATTTTTGTATTTTAATTAAGCTAATAATAATTTAAAGCATATTTTGAATAAAAATATGTATTTTTAGCATAAAGTATATAATTATNAAGCATATTTTGAATAAAAATATGTATTTTTAGCATAAAGTATATAATTATAATATTAGTGTCCGTCTTAAGTGTATAGTAGCCTTGAGACGTAACTCGTAGTAATTCCGACTCAAATTGAGCAAGTTTAGGCCAATGTCTCTTATTGAGCTTATTTTCCACCAAATTCTCCCTAAAACCCTCATAAACCCATCTTCTTCACTTCATTTCTCAGCATTCCTTCCATAATAAAAACACCATTGTTACATATCTCAACACCAACATTCAAATCTTCATATCCTCATCAATACTCAACCAATTCTCTTAATTTTCGCGCCAAATTCCTCCTCTTTTCGTTCCCCTTCTTCTTAATTAAGAAAGTTAGCACTTTTCTTGGTAAATCCTTGAACTTGTCTTTCTAGGGTTTGCCAAAACTAACACTTTATCGCTTTTTTTGCTTCTAGAAGTTAATTTGGACGACCCGGAAGCCAGACTCCTACATTGTTGATGAGATCATTGAAGATTAGAGTGCAAAAGAGGTAACGGTGATAGGTTACTCGACTCTACATCGAATTTATGTGTTTATATGCTTAAATTTTGGTTTGGTCATGTTGGAAATTGATAAAGTTTCATAATTTTGTGAATGTTATGTATTGGTGATGAAATTTCATGTTTAAATTATGAATATGGTGATTGAATGAGATGGTATTATGTCTTATGTGGTAGTTTGCCTCAATTCATATGTTTGGTGTTATTTGTCTCGGAATTCATGAAATTGTGACGGTTTGATGATCAATTTGGGTGTGGTTGATGTTAGTATGCAATATATGATATTCCCGCTTCATACGTGTTTTCGTCACATGAACATTGCTGGATTTAAGGTTGAAAAACATGTTGTATAGAAAATGTGCTTAATACCGTGTACAGGTGTCCCCAGCAGGTGGACTGGCCGCCGGTGCCCTGGACCGGCTGGGAACCTCCTGATTCATTTTGTTTGTAAACCATGTTGGGTGTGTCCCAGCCGGTGGGCCGGCTGCCGGTCCACAGGTCGGCTTGAAAGTTCCTGTTTCATTTTGAGTTTCGCATGTTGGTTGTTGTCCCCAGCCGGTGGACCGACTGCCGGTCCACAGGGCGGCTGGGAGAGGCCTGTAAGTTGGTTCTATTTTGGATATTGTCAGGTACACCCAACCGGTGGGCCGGCTGGGAGGTTTCTGTTTTGTTCTTGAATTTTTGTCTGAACTTGTCGTCCCAGACGGTGGACCGGCCGTCGGTGGACTGGCCGCCGGTGCCCTTGATCGGCTGGGAAACTTCTGATATGTTTTGATAATTTGGATTGTGGGCTGAGTTGCCAGCCGGTTGGCTGGTAGCCGGTTCACTGGACCTGCTGGGAGCCCCTGTTTCTCTAATTCTTTTCCTATTCGCTCATACGTTTTATGAGTGATGTATATATGAATTTTTTACATATTTTCGCATGAAGTGTTACATAATGATCATGTATAAGCTCTTGTAAGCATATATCCGTTTGATGCATTGGTTTCCTTTTAATGAGAGCATTCTTTACCAATTGGTTGAGTTGTTTAATTCTTGTACATCTTATCTTATGCCCCTCTTTGGTTGTTTGCCTAGTGTGGGTTTACTCTTCGATGTCCGCCTCCTTATACCGTTTGTCTAATGTGGGGTACTTGGTCACCGTTTGTTCCCAAGTCTTAGATACGACCGTTAGTCGTATGTCGTTCGGGGGAAGTTGTTTTTCGAGAGTCTGACCAGGTTTAGACTAGGACCGTTTGTCCTACTAGATGGAGTTGAGTATAGAGTTGTGAGGATATGTTGATGTCTTGATTGTTTGCTTACGGTAAATTCTCATTGGTTCCATACTTTATCCTTGCTTGTGGTTCATTGGCATGGATGGTTACCGTTTAAACCTTAGTTATTTCGTATGATCTCTTATTCCATTGTTATTCAAGTTGATTATGTTGTAACCAATCTTCATTGCTTATTTGAGATGTTTTTCATGTATGTTTCGATGTATTGTGGCTGGGAGAACCTTGAGTTACTCCCCACTGATTGTGGCGTTCATGTTTACATGGATGACAGGTTGGTAATGCAGCTTATCTGGGTTGGAGCATGTGACTAGGTGTCGCACCCTATCAAAAATACCCTAGGTACAACAAAAGAATGTAGTATATAGGGGTCGAATTTCATAGAGACGCTACGAAATTTTCTATGCTATTGCTTGGTAGTCTTTCTATTCTACGATCACAAGATGAATGGTTGGTTAGGAGAGATTGAATAAGAGCTATAAATAAAAACAAATGCTATATGAGTTGTAAACAATAATATTAAAAACATCTAGGGAAGTCGGTTCATACATGAAAATTAATATATGAATTGGTTATTAAATTAGCGAACACAAATTATCATCTAAGCCAAAAGATGCTCAGCTTTCACTTTTAGCATCGGCCTTAAATCGGGTCCTAACAAGCTTTCACTATGAGCTAGGTCGACCTACTACACATGTTAGTTCTAATACATTTCCGTGCCTTTCGACTTTTAGAAAGTATAACAAATTTAGTCAACGATCGTGGCCTTTAATCATAGACTAATCATGACATAACAAACATGTGATAGAAATGATAAAATGGATAACTAATTTAACAACATGATCAACATATTAATTTAACATGACTCCCCTAATCCCTAGACTAGAGAAAATTAGCTACTCATAATGAAATGTAAAATGCAAATGATATATGAAATGGTAGACATGATATATGATATAGAAAATAAACTAATTACGAAATATAAACTAATGACATGAAATGTTAATAACTAAAAACAAAATAATAAAACTACGAAAATAGAAATGCAATATTAGGAATAGAAATATCGTAAACTTGAAGAACAAATGTARTAAACAAKWGARCTTGAATAAGAACTTGATATTGATTAACTTGGAATTGAAATGTTTAACATAAACTAAAACAAGAAATGTAAATGAAATATAAACTAAGAATTACAAGGAAAAGACTAAGAGAGTTTGTGAAGTGAAGAATAAAATTCAGAATATTGTGGTATGTTCTAAGGCCGGGGGTGACCCTTCTTATATAGTAGTTAGAGGTCCAAAACGTAAACAACCCATAAATAATCCGAGGGACTTAATGACGAGCAACCCCGATCGGGGATGGGTGACCCCG
>VHZZ01007249.1:67383-82152 GCA_009801015.1 Silene noctiflora | reverse complement strand
TCGCTAAATTTGCGACTACGTAAGTAGTCGCCTTTTTCAGTCGCCCATAACAGTATTTCTTGTAGTGCAAGTGAGGTTATGTAGAATGTTTTTGTCAGTTTGGGTCATAATTTACTAACCCTTTTGTGTTGCAAAGACCTTATTTGACTTTATGGGTGTGTGTGAGAGAGAAAGAGAGGGGAAAATGATTTTTGTCTCGAATATGTTTAAGATTGACTTTTTATGATAAGTGATTCTCAAATATTGTAGAAAAACGTTTCTTATCCAAATCATACATACAATGTTGCGTAATTACATAGTTACATGCATTCGTGGGGTGACCTAGATGATTCACTAGAGCGAGTCCGTTCGACTAAAAAAAGCAAGGACAATGGGTTTTTTGAAATTTAGTCTACTAATCTGTCTTAAATCTTTAACCCGATTATAAAAAGACCTGTATAAGCCCGATCCACGTCCAACCTAAGTACACATCTAATTATGGGATAAACAAGTTTAGGATTAAATCAGAAAAATAGCTGAACTGGACCATGGATCGTACCGACTATGAAACAATTTATTTAAATTTGGTCTTTGCTCCTCAATTTTTGAAGTTTTGGTATGAAACAATTTATTTTCGGTCTTTGGTCCAGCACAAATTGGCAGGGTCCAAACAAGTATTTGAAGCGATTAGGAATATCAATGGATCGGGTCGGTTCGGATGAACCTTCATCCGTCACTTTAAATCTTCATCCACCCCATCCGACATCCGTGAAACTTATCATCCGCCATTCGTCCATCCATCATTCGAGTATGTTTCAAGAGAAAAAAAAAATGTTTTTTAAATTTACTAAAAGTCTTAGTTGTAGGCTACCTTGTTTACAATTATCTTGTTGAGATTTACACGTGAAAAAGTGTAAGAGACAAAAACCCAAAACTGTGAATGAGATACTCTTGATCCTTGGGTGTAGTGACATGAAGACTATTTCATGTAAGTAAACATACGATTAATGAATAATCAATTATACTTTTTACTAAATATTTATTTGGAGTCTAAAAATTTGGAGTAATTGAATATGTTTAGGTCTATATATTTTATCTCAAGAGAAAAATAAATATCAAGTGGCGGGTAAGATTAATCTCCACCCACTAGATCGAATTTTGATCGGGTGCGGGTGAAATTGACATCCCTAGAAGGGATGCTCCCCCATACCATACATGTTGTCTTTCCAAGGTTCGAATACGAAATCTCTTACTCCCTCCTATTCTACATAACACTCCCCTTTCCTCTTTGGCACAAAAATTAAGAATTTGATTAAAATAAGTATAAAGTATTGTTGTAGGTTGAGGTGATTAGAGAGAGGGAAGGTATTGTGAGTGTTGTTGTGGGGTGATGTGAATAAAATAAGGATAAAGTATTGTATTGTGGGGTATTGTTGTGGGGTGTGGTGATTAAAATAAGTATAGAACTTTACCAAAAAAGGAAATAAGAAAGATATTGTGAATAGACGAAAAAAGAAATAGGAAGGGTTATTGAGAATAGGAGGGACTATTAAATTAGAACAACTCCTGCCGGTTGATCTAATTGTTCTCTTGCGAGTTAATCGGTCTCTAATCACACCGTCCAATCGTTTACCAGAGTTGACATCCGCCCACTCGACGTGACATCTCCGCAACAGCAAAATCCAAAACATACACTTCCAACTTCCAACTTCCAACTTCCAACATCCAACTCATTCTTGCTCATCCGCTCTCACTCTCCTCAAAATTCGACGGTAATATACCAATTACCACCTAAACCCTAGAAATTTCAATCCAACAATTTCAACATTCAATACTGTAGATCGTCGGATCACCTTATTCGTAACTGGTATTTCCCTAATCTCTTTATCCTCTTCATTTAATCGTTTTTTTTATGCTTTCTTTTTCGAACTTCAATCTTATAGTATGCTGTTCTACTTCTATAAATCCCCCAAATTCCCCATTTTTTCACAATAATCATCGTTATCATTTCTGTTATCTTGCTTACAATTTCTTTAGTATGATTTGAGTATATGATTGTGCCAGGTGGATGATATTGGCTCACATTCAATCTTGTACAAGTAGAATTTTTTACTGTCGAATTTCGAGTGCCATGAAGAATATTAGAGTAGGTCGCCGTACTGTTTACTCTACTGATTCGTCTGATGGAGAAGATGTCGAAAATTTGTCGTCTCATTTAAATAGTAAAACGGATTCTATTTCGTCCAATCATCATCATGTTCAGTTCACTCCGGAAATTGAAAAGACGTATGTGCATCGGGTTTATGATGCCATTGCACCCCATTTTAGTGCTACTAGGTTTGCTAAATGGCCGAAAGTTGCTGCGTTTTTGGATTCGTTGCCTCGAGGATCTCTTGTGCTAGATGCTGGCTGTGGTAATGGGAAATACTTGGGTTTTAATCCTGAATGCTTTTTTATTGGATGTGATATAAGTTATCCTTTAGTTAATATATGTACTGATAGAGGGCATGAAGCTTTGGTAGCGGATGCTGTTAATATGCCGTACAGAAATGGTTTTGGTGATGCCGCGATCTCCATTGCTGTGTTGCATCACCTCAGTACTCCCAGTAGGAGAATAAAGGCTATCGAAGAGCTTGTCAGGGTGGTTCGGAAAGGAGGATTAGTGTTGATAACAGTGTGGGCTGTGGAACAGGAGGATCCGGGTTTATTAAGCAAATGGACCCCACTGTCGCATAGATACCTAGACGAGTGGATTGGACCTGGTAGTCCTCGAGTTCGTAGCCCTCGCTCGATTAATCTAGAAAGCATTCCTGAAAATGGGGAGAAAGCAGCTCAATCGTCATTTAAAGACTCATTTGATTCTATTAGTACAAAGTTGAAGACGACTCTGAAGATAAGTGACCAAGAAGAAGATAAATCAATGTCCAGTGGAATTAAGAGTCAAGAAAACCAGCAAGAGTATTTTGTACCGTGGCACTTACCCTATCATCGTGCTGAAGTTAGCGGTGCTTCTGCTTCTGCTGTTGCAAATGGTTTGGCTAAGAAAGATGATAAGAAGGGTGCTGTTGTGTACAACAGATATTATCATGTTTTTAGTGAGGGCGAACTTGAAAGGTAATTTTAACTTCTCTTGATTATATGGTGTTTTTTTTTCTTCTCTTGTGTGCAATTTGTGTTCTTCTGATCCCCATTAACCCGCAATTTGTGGGGTCTTGAGATACTGGGTACTGTTGTTGTCGTGATTGTACCCTTGTGTGCAGCTTCAATGTGCTTCTAATCTAATTAAAATCTGTTTTTTTTAATCCTGTTCAAGTCCTGAAATGGGGGAACCGCTCAACTGTGTTCTTTGGCTACTGCACCCTGCACTCGGTTATCTGTCAAGGTTAGACGTATAGTAATAGACAGTCTCCCTAGATAAACGAATCACTACCAATTTATGATCCAATTACATTCGATAATTGAAATAGTAGCTCAAATAGGAATTGTGAGATGGGGAAAAGGTAACCGAAGATTTGAGGCTTGTAGTTTCCGGGGTGAATTATGTATTTCTGTAGATATAAAGATAGGGCATGGGTAGATATAAAGATCTGGCAAATTCTGAATTTTGTGCGAAAACGATTAGACTTTGAGCATCCCTCATTCAGATGAAGTCTCTGAAGCTGCACCAAACAGCAATGCGAGGTGTAGCATTGTTGACAACAGAAGATAGTTGCAAGGATTTCGGCTAGTCTTTAGTTGATTAGGCTATCCCAAGCCTTCAATTTTATTATATTAAAAAATACTTCTAGGGCTCTAGGCTGCTTTATTAACTTCCTGTAGAGAATGGGGTTCTAGTGAAAAGCAAGTTTGTAGAACAACTAGCACTTGCCCATTCCAGAAAGTTGCTTCACAGCCATAGTCAGTGTGGCTGCCGAAGGGTTTCCATGTAAGTGAAAAATGCAAGTTTAGGTGTTCATTCGTGATGGATTGTTAGTCATAACAGAATGGTATTTATAATGGTAAGTAAAGCTCTACGAGGATGCATTCACATATTTTAGCTATGTTGAGTTTGAAAACCGTTCACATGGAAAAACCTTTGTTTACCGAACTTTTTGGATCCTTCGTATTAAAGGACCTTTTAAGAAAGTAAGTCAGCTCATTCCAAATTCTAAAGTCGACAACAGAAAAATATGCTACCTAAAATAAGATGTGCAGTGAGGTTTTAGCTCCATAATAAATGTTTGGTTATGTTTGACTAATAAGATATGGAGAGCATTGTACATCATTGTGCAGTAAGGCGAAGAAGTTCCCTAATATAATTTTTGGAAGAAAAAAATGTGTCACACTAACTATCAGATTTGATGAAGTCCTTAAAGTACCGAAAAGGAAGGAAACTAATGTGGCCGAGTGTGCCACTCCATCCCAGTGGCCCAAATATTCTCCTTTTACCCATTGTTTGGATGAAGTATTTTGAAAGGAAAGAAAGAGGAATCAAATGAACGGAAACAATTTGCTTTATTTGGATATCAATTGGGTTAGCTTTTAGAGGGATATGGAGGGGATTGAAATCAACAGATCCATTTGCCGACCTACAAGGCTACACGACAAATTAAAATTCGTCCAAATTTAGACCGAAAACAAGGCCCCACTACCTCTGGCCTCCCTCTCCTTTGCTTTCCTTTTCCTTCACCCCCCTTCACCCTCCTTCCTTTCAGTTTTTGTATCCAAACAATGCGTTGAGAATTAAAACATTTTTTTATTATTGCCCAGCCACAAAACTGATAGTTATTGATTTATGCTGACCACCAAAAAGACTCCCTCTACTTACTTTTCTCTAATTTCTCTCAAGTCACAACCTACTTCCCTCCTGGATGTCTAGTAACACCTGAACACACCAGTTATATCTCAATAATCCAAAAAGATCTATTAAAGCCATGGAAGTCTGTCACTTTCCTAGTGAGGGTTTGCCATATGTACCACGCCAAAAACGTAAAGCACGCATATCTTAATAGATGGAGTTTGTATGACACTAGATTTACAATTCATCAGATATGTCAAGCGTAAAACAAGCTACTCGTGCCAATTCTCTATAGCGCTCTAGGAACATGGGTTTTCATTCAGAAACAAATGTAGGAGAAAATTTAAATTGTGGTTATTTTGGCAACTAATTATTAAATGGAGTTAGGAGTGTGCAATAGCCAAAGGATCCCCCAAGCTAGTGCTTGAGCTTCTAGTGCAAGGAAGAGGAATATTGTGACACTATTTTGAAGTATAGGAAGTAAATGTGCCAACATCAAAGTGTGACAGAGAATAGTAAAGTAGTGACAAACATCCTTATTATTTCAGGATTAATTGGTAAAAGTACATTTTTTTATTAATTTTATACCAGCTTTTCAAAATTTTGTAACTTGGATAAAATTTCTTCAAAACTCCCTACTTTAGGTGAATATTTCCTCCAAACTCCTAACAAAAGCAAATTTTGATGGGAAAAAGCCGTTTTTTTTTAATCAAAATCAGTCGCGAATGATCTGTATGTTTGCCTAAAATGTACTAAAGTACGAGAGGATAACCACTAATGATTAATATTTCTCGGAAAATAACAATTTTTTTTCTTTGCCAAGTTCAGCTTTTGGTAGAATTTCGGAAGAAATGTTCATATATGGTATGAGTTTTGGATTAAGTTTATATAAGGTATAAATTTTTCAAAAAAGTAATATACAAAAAGGTGATTTTTGTCAATTAACTTTATTATAGTCCTAGGTTCCATTTTATGAGAAGCTAACTGTGAGCTACAGCCTACAGTAGTGAAGAAGCTATTTTTGTGGAATAAGTGAGGTGGTTGTGCTGGGCACTTTCCCCTTCCTCTGTCTAATGTTGTACATTTGATTATACAATCATCATAAATGACAAAGTAGAAGCAAACTGCTGCAAGAACAACCATGGGCATTAATACTAATTCTTATAAAGACGGTCTTGTGATAATTTTTGACCTTTTGTAAATTTTTAGTGACCCTTTTAGTGTTGTCAGTGGCCCTTATATGTATTATCCATTTTTTATGCGATAGTAGCCATCTTGGTAGTGACCAATTTTATATGTAACTCATTTTATACCATTCATAATCATTTTACGATCTCTAATAACCCTTGTAATTTTAGGTGTAGAATGGTCTCACACTAATTTATTTAATGATTGCCAGGCCATCTTATAGGAGAGTTACCTGTGCATAAATTGTTTCTGCGGAAGTTTTTTTAAGATTTTGTGTTAGGTACCTTTGGCTGAATGTTCAATATGTTGCCTTTCTTGACAGGGTAACCGAATTCATAATACGCCCAATTCGAATTCGCGCTTCGCTCAAAATAGGGAATCCGATACGCAAAGTATACGAAAATAAGCTATTCACGAATTCGTAATTACTAATACGCTTCATTTACTTGATGATAAAAACTAGAACAAAAAAAGTTCATTTTCATTTTCATCAGCATTACAAAACACAAAACCGGACAAAACACCAAAATAAGGCTCCTAATCATATATTTCAAGTTTCTTAAGTTGCTAGTTTGCGACATCTTTTCCTTTCCCTTTGATAATCTTTGAAATTGGCCACCACTATTAAGCGTTTCCCTCAACTCTTCAAGCCTTATGGATGAATGTACTGATCTTTGAAGTTGATCACCACTATCAAACACAATTCGCTGTTTTTTATATCTAATTCGCGAATTCGTGCATGTTAATTCGCAAACGAATCGCGAATTGATACGTGCGTATTAATTCGCGATTTGCAGCCCGGTTGAGCGAATTAGTAACCCTGTTTCTTGCGAGTTTTTGTTAATATATTACCTTTGAAGGTTCTGTGGAAGAGGAATAATTACGTAGCAGTTAATTTTAATTGCCTTTGTATCAAAGTGTTTTCAAGCTCTACACTAGTTCAACTTTGGTTATCAGGTGAGACTATCTCACATTTGGAAATGCGACACATACAGAAAATATCAAAATACTACTCTGTATGTGTGAGACTGCGTTGTTTGAGAATTTGTGGTTGAGCTTGTGAAAAAAAGATGGTGACTTATTTGGTGGAGTTTCAGGAGTGTGTAAATAATACAAAGTTAATTGGTCAGTTGAATGTTTCTGCCAGCAATAACTTGGAGAAGCAAATCCATCACTTCACCATGTTTTTTGCATTTATATGGATACCGAACTCCTCTATTTGATCCTTTTTTTTTAACACGTTCCTCTGCTTGTGTCAGTTATGCTTCCTACTACTCCTATCCTGATTTCTTTTCTTTTGAATGAATTTGCAGTTTGGTGTCTGGGATGAGCAATACCAAAATTGTGGATCGCTTTTTTGACAAATCAAACTGGTGCATTATTCTCGAGAAAACTCAATGACAGTTTGTTGAAAGCTTCAAAATTGAGGGTCTGAGCCTTTGTATGGAGGACTGTTGTGGTTATGTACTGTTATTTTCTGGTGTTGCATTTCGACCCTCCTTTTCCAGTTTCATTTGGGTGAATGACACCTACAATAGTCTTGCTGAATTTGTTTCCTTCTGTAATTCTGTTCTCGGCTTATCCTGTCTTCTGATATCATATTCGCCTTTGAGCTTTATTTTAAGATGAATTATACCGCTTCAGTTTCGTAGCCTGATCAGAATTAAATCTTACAGAGTATTGATCAGTAGTTCACTAGTTCTTTTATTTCTGTACTCAAAACATCTTGGCTGTATGCAAACCAAAAGTCGTACTGGTTTGGCCAACACGGGTCTGATAGACTGATACTATTTCAAGTGTCTCCTAATGTAATAAAAAAGAAATCCAAGTCGGACTAGCGGAACAAAACTATGTCATGAAAGATTTAGATGTTGTAAACTATGTCATGAAAGATTTAAAGAGTAGCCTAGAACTATTAGCAAATGAAGTTTCTAATATTTTGTACAGACGGAAATAATATTTAAGAAAAGAATAACATAAGAAATCCGCAAGGAAACAGAAAATACTCGGTAATAAACTTGAACAATCAAAATCAATTTCAAAAAATAAAATAATAAAAACATTTAACGAAAATGAATCTAACGAATATTTTGGTTAATTATTTAGGCAAGATGAGCTAGGGAGTTTTTGGGTATTTTGTTGGTAAAAGTAAATTAAGAAAACAGAGAAAAGTAAAGGCCACTATAGTTGTACTACGATACAGTCCCTTCAGAAAACCCGAGGTTCATACTTCATAGCCGCCGCTCACCGCATCTTCCGCCGTCACCCACCGCATATCCCGCCGTTATCACTCCTGTCGGCGCAGCACGGTAGGCTTTTCATGCTATTTTCAATACCTCATTAATAAAACCTAATTCTTGTGGTATATATGTAAGTAATACTCGATTATTATGTAGGTAGGTTTAAAAATGGCAAACAAGGGTGTAGATGGTTATGTTCCTGCTCCTGAATTCCAGGAAGATACTTATCATTCTCTTTTTGATATTCAATTCAATCGCAACAACACTGAGCTTTGGCTTCTTCAGTTGCCTGATGACCAGGTCTATTTTTATTATCTCTTCTATGAACTCAACTTTGATTTCTTTTACTATAAGTTTTTCGTTAGCTTAACATACGTGTATCGCGATTTCTGTTAGCCGACACCAAATTTGATTTTATGATATTTATTGAAGCGGTTTTAGATTAGTGGACAATTGATATAGGCTCCAATACCCTCTTTCTCTTTTTATCGTACTCGTCTTGTGCATTATCTTACTTTAACCCGTAAAACTCTCTTTTTTTTTTGTTAGTAATCTTGGTAGGACTTGATATTTCTCTATCCTTGCAAAACATCTTACGTTAATTGAATTTGGCGGAGTATTGAATGTTGCATTAGAGGCTTTCTGTTATCCTAGCATTATTTCTTTTTAATTGTTATGGAAGAAAAGGTTCATTTTTGTAAGTCTTAGTTTAAAAAAATGACCCTTGGATGAGGCACTAGCCAAAGCACCTCGGTGCGTTTCAGGTTTGCCGTTTAGACAAGGCTCATCATTTCTTTTCCCCATTATTCCTAAACTTACTCCTTGACATGTTAGCCAACTTAACAACTCCTAAAAAGGCCATTGTTGCCAAAAAATTATTTGGAAATTAAAAAATTTGTTATCACAAATAGGGTGCCTAGCGTCCAAAAGGCGTGCGCCTCGGTCTCTTAGCGCCTCGATGCGCCTTGTGCATTTGCAAACTAAGTTGTAAGTACAATAGTTGCTTAGAAGAAATTTATTTTAAGTGAAACACTATTTCTTCTATCACGAATAATTGGCAAGGAAGAAGCCGCTGCTTTTCAGCTTGTGTGCCTTTGATGGTTATTTCACTTTATTATACAAATTTCATGGGATTGAAATTTCCGAACTCCTTGTACTTTCTATATGTCTTTTGATGTGTGTGGGGGTTTTCCTTATGTATTCTGTGATTATTAATGAGTTTTTGAATTGTTTCATGCTTATTAGAAGTTCACATGTACATCTTTTCGTTATGAAACTATTTTTACTTATCATGAGAAGTTTTCGGTACGTTAGTCAATGGCCACCATCGACAATCTTGTCCTTCGCTAATAATAGTTTTCTAAAACTTCACTTTAATTGAAGTTGCAGCTCAGCTAGCGAGTTACCTTATTCATAACTCATAAGCGAGAAAACTCTCCAAGCACCAATGCTATTTTGAATCTGTTTTTGTTGATTTTTTAAGTTTATTTTAGCTAACCCTATCAGTTTGTGATTAAGACTTTGTTGTTGTTATTGTTCTTTTTGTACTTAGTTTAGGTAGGTAAGGGACATCTTGTCTCTCTATGTCGGAGACTTTGTTTCATTTGGTAACTTTATCAATGCCTTAAACTACATCAGGACCAGTCTTAAGGGCCTGTTTGGATGGAAGGATTTGGAGGCAAAGGAAAGAGAGGGAGAGTAGGGTATTTAAAATCCCTTGCTTGGATATCAAATAAGGGCGGAGGCAAATCAAAATCCCTCCACCATAAGAAAGATTTGGAGGGAAATTGCATCCAAACATTCACTCCCCATTCTTCCTTCCCATCCCTCCTTCCCCCTCCCCTCCCTTTCCCTCCTATTTTGGTATCCAAACAAAGGCCTGAGAGTGCACTGGGATGTGGAGGCAATAATAATTACTCGCAGATGTTTTGTTGTTCCATTGTGATGTAACTTTTTGGTTGTACTGCTTGATTAAATGACTTGAACTTTGGCTACGCTGCATAATTGGATTGAAGCAAAACCAGATTGGTGCATGTCACATTGAACTAATTCTAATCGTTTCACATTTCATCCCAGTCGATTGATACTAGCACAAGCATAGACAGTACTAAAATAGTTCATGATCTATTTGGATCCTTGTCATATAACAGCTTGAAGCAGGTGTTTCACCTAGATATAAGTGAGGAAACCTAATCATTGGGAACTTACTGTTACCAGTCTTTAATCTTTGTGAGTGCATTTGTATAACAGCTTGAAGCAGGTGTTTTTTCTATTCTTTTTTTTCCCTGCTTTTGCTTTTGCTTCTTCAATGAAATTCTTTTGGCTAGGTACCTACTGCACCTGCTAATGATATTTCATGATTTATTTGGTCTAAATCTGCCTTGTGCTTTAGATTTTCTCTCTGTTAACGTTCTTTTGTTGTCGCAGTTTCCTGATATTGATGGCCAAAGTTTGACATTGGACCTTGATCAAGATGGAGAGTTGGGCAGTGTAAAAGGACCAGATGGTATGTTCCTCTTTATGCATAAAATGTTTCTTTTCCTAATGAAGACCTCCTGCTATAGAAAGAAATTGAAAAAAAGGAATTGTGACTGCTACCTTCTACAAGACTTACTGCTCGATGGACAAATCTTATGTTTAATTATACTTACTGATGCAGGTACTGTCTACAGTTTGGTTAACTTTCCATCTGAGGTAGCTGATACAACAGTTTTTCAACCTACTCCATCTGGGACAAAAATCGGTATGTTCTGTCACTGGTCAATCAATATGTGTTTTTTTTTTCCTGAATGGAAACAAAAAAGTTCCTTTTACTGACGATTACTTTAATTACAAAAGTGGTTTGACGTTTCAGTTTGTATGCAATTGTTGAGAATTGAGATCATGTCAATCTTATTATAAGTTTCAGTTTCTCATCTTCTCTTCACCACCATTAGTTCCCTCCTTTTTCTCTTTTTTTTATGCTCTCCATTTACAAAGTAATAATCACCCTCAATCTAAGAAAGCCCTTAGTGTTGATGCCTTGTTGAAAATGTATTCAATACTTTATTAGTTTTTTTTTTACATCACACCTATCATAAAAAATATGGAAAGATAGTTGGAGGAAGGATAAAGAAAGACCTCTTATTGGCAGCCCCTCTGTCCCAGCAGGAAATAAGACCGGATAGGCCTTAGCGCTTCGTAAGAGACGCCTAATTTTCTAGTTGTGTGGTTCTATTTTGCGATCTTGAATCTTTTTTTTTCCCTCTTTTATGCAGTTGGAAAAATATCTCGGCATGTTTCCCTTATTCATTATCCCGAGCCAAGTCATGGAACAGCCGATGTTGCTTCCAAGAAGCGGAAGCCAGTGAGCTCTAGGACTACCTTCACAAAATCTCAGTTTTCAACTCCTTCACGAACCGCAACACACAAAAATATATCATCGCAAAGCAGCAGCAAGAAACGTATGATTACTGAAAGTGGTGGTACATCCAAAAGTGGACGATCAAGGCAGAGTGGAGACTCAGGTCCCGGTCACAGTGGTGTTAGTACAGTCTCAGGGTCATCTGAGCAATCTCATCATAAAAAATCAAAGTGAAGTATGATGGTATGTTGTTTTCCATGTTGATTGGTAGTATTTGTAGCAGTTTTTTTTGTTTAGCAGAACACATTGTGAGACTTATTAAGTCATTTTGCTATATGCTATTGAAATCTATCTTCTGCCAAAAATCTCTGCCAATTTATCCATTGTGTTTGAGGTTTGTGAGGAACTAACTAATTTACCTTATAATGCTGAGGTTAGAAAAATCGACAAAACTGGTTTTTTTGGCTTACAACGCAGTGGTCTAGTTGGTTAATGACAACCCAAGAATTTGCAAATGTCGATGAAGTTGCATTTCTCATAAATTTAAATTTCTTGTGAATTAGTTAAAGTTGTTTGGTTGTGTTTGGTTGCATATATGAATTTGAATCCGAAGGGGATTACCAATTATCTACAGTTTAGGTAAGCAATTTTGGAGAATTGAAATTCCTTGAAACTTGTATATACTAGTTTGACACCCGTGATTTGTGTCACTAAAACAACCCAGTGTAACAAACTCGCCAAGCAAAAGCTTTCACGATAATGGGTTAGTTAATAGTCGTACAAATACTCATTTCGGCATGGAAAATGAGTACCACCCGGGATTTTTAGTAAATTAGCTATATTTTTTTTTGAGGGAAATTAACTATATTTTTTAGTCCCTTTCTAAAAATTTTGAAATTTGAACATTATAATTGATAAAGGGTAGTTTCTTAAAGAAAAAATCGAATTAGCACCATACTTTTTGATTAATTGAATGCTCTCAAACCGATCCAGACTCAATCCTGCTAACAAGGATTCTTATAAAATCTGTTCATGTGTTTATCGGATTTTTTCAGTATTCTTTCTAGTGTAGGGCAATGAATTTGTTATTTCTCTATGTGGAAAATAGTGTTGATTTTGGTTTGAGGAAAAGTATAGGCATCACCTTTTGAATTCGTCGATATGTAGAAAATTTACGTGGTTTTCATCTCCAGTTGATTGAATTTGTCCCTCTTTCTATAAAAATCAACCTGAAAATTACAATTTTAGCCATCAAAGTTTGGCGCAAAAATTTACTCTAATTTATGCTTTTAATTTTTCTTAATTTTCTATTAGGGTGGTGCTGAAACTCGGTACCACCTGACAGAGATGGAAGTGGGCCATACCTCGTGCCAACCCATGCCTGGAGAACAAAATGGCATGGCCCATGCCATGAAGGAGGGCTTCATGCTGTGTTGTGCCGTGCCAGTCAAATAAAAATGGCGACCAGGCACGGCCCAGGCATGTCGTGTTGTGCTTGAGCGTGCCTTAACAATTTTTCCACTTTAACCCAATTTCTTTGCATTTTGAGTGTCATGCCTAGGTGGGCTGGGCAGGGCAGTGCCGAGCCGAGCTACGCTTAGGCACGATCTTTTCTCTCAAACTTCGGCCGAGGCACGGTCCATGGTGTACCGTGTCGTGCTAATATGGGCCGTGCCAACCTAACAGCTCGTGTGCCCACTTCCATCTCTACCACCCGGTGGTGCCCTATCGCTTTCCGGCATGATTGGTTGCTCATTGCCTTGTTCAGACATTTTGATCATGCTCTTCTACCTTCAACCTTCTCGTAATTCTTTCCAATCAGTGGCTAAGTTTTGGGTCACTTTTGTAACTTTGTAATTTTGTAATTTTGAAGCTTTGTCATCATTTGAACCCTTTTCGCTATTGATTTCTCATTTGTATAACTTCCCTTTTTGGAACTTCCCTTTCATTACAGTTGATAGGATGGATGATTTCCCGGCAAAAGGAAGATTGTAATGGCTGAGAAAAGTTTTGTAAATTGACTTTGAGAAGACAACGCGCAACAATGAACACAATGTTTGAAGTACAAAACTTACTGCAAAATTGGTAATAAGTGCAATAATTTGGAAGATAACTACAAGCCTGTTTTAGTTAAAAAAAAAAAAAAAAAAAGCATCAAAGATAGATCAGCTAAAATTAGTGGTTGGTTATTAATTTATTGGAAAATATTTTGTGGGTTTTAAATAAATACAAATGTTTCTCATCAAATCAGATGTTTGTGAAGTCATTACAAAAACTGTTGGAAGGTGATGTATGGTGTTTCTCATCAAATCAGATGTTTCTCATCAAATCAGATGTTTCTCATCAAATCAGATGGTAATACGATGGATGACTCATTCTCTGAACATTGTGTTTTTTCATCTAGAGGTGTAGCACTTCAAACATCAACTTAAATAGGCATAGCGCATATTTTTGATCCCAGTGGAGGAAATCTTAGTGGATGGTCTCTCTAGTAGTAAACTTTGAAGATGCTTGTTCGTTATGAAACTAGTTTAGATCCTGCGCAATGCGCGGTATATAGAGTTTTTATTTTTTTTTAGTTTATTATTTAAAATTTTTAAATTTTCACTTCATTAATATTTAATATTTCATTCCATTATTTTTTGATATGAAACAAAAAAATTGAAATGGAAAAGTAACCAAATAGAGGTGCTGTTTGGCCTTGCTTGTGTAAAATAGCTTCTCCTTTCTAAAAGGAGTTTATTCAAAAGTTACTTTTTGGAAAAAAATTATTTGTTTGGCCATACTTTTGTAAAAACTACTTCTTGTAAAATTTATATGTTTGGCCTAACTTTTCATTTAGCTTTTTATTGTTTTTTTATTTAGCATGTCATTTGATAATTATACGTAAGACATATGATTACTCTTCAAAATAGTTATACTCACACTGGTTATCTTCATCATAGTCATTGGGACGGAGGGAGTATAAGATCATAGAAGCAAGATTAAAAAATAGATGGAGTTGATGATTGATTACCTGRTACTTTAATGGTTTATGTGAGACAGACAAAGGATTGTGCAGATTGAAGAGAGAAAATGGAATGCCAATAATACAACATATAAAGGGGGTAATTCAAGGTTTTCTGGAGGCAAAAATAAAAAGAATTAGCGCAAAACATTTGGGTTTTTTAGCGCTTACTTGAAAAGTAGAATGAGAAGTAGAAAATATCTACTTCTACTTTTTGGGGCCAAAAATGAGTTTT
>VHZZ01007238.1:46599-74515 GCA_009801015.1 Silene noctiflora | reverse complement strand
CATTATAATATAAATAATAAATAGAATAAGTAAGACTCTCATCCTAACTATTTAGGATAGCACTAAGAATCCTTTAGTCATTACTAAAGAAATACCCAAATTTTTAGTCATTCAAATTGAAAGACTTGTCTTCGCACTTTCGGTAAACACAAATAGCGTCTGAGTACGGCTGTGAATTTGTCCAAGCAAAGGATAGAGAAAGGCATGTCAAGGGTAGGGCATGAATAGAGGACTCGGTTCCATTGAACGAACGCAATCTATATGAAGCGAGGGATAGCACCCAATTTTTCCAATTCGGCCGTTCGATCTATTATTTATCATTCATGGACGTTGATAGGATCCTTCCATTTACATTTAGHAGTACCTTAAGATGGCATAACCTTAAAGTTGAAAGTTAAGGGCGAGGTTCAAACGAGGAAAGGCTTATGGTGGATGCCTAGGCACCCAGAGACGAAGAAGGGTGTATTACAACTCTATGTTCTCAACCTCTAGCACATTAGAAGGATCACTCATGTACTTCCGTAACTGAGACACATGGAACACATTATGTACTCAATCCAAAGTTGGTGCCAACGCCAACTGATAAGCTACCTCCCCTAGCCGATCCAAACTCTCATAAGGACCTATAAACTTCTGACTCAGCTTACCCCTCTTGCTAAAATGCATAACGCCTCGCATAGGTGATACTTTTAGAAGAACCTTGTCACCCGCCTGAAACTCAATGTCCCGGCGATGCAAATCGGCATAGCTCATTTGCCGATCTTGAGCTTCTTTCATCTTCTGTGTAATTATCTGTACCTGCTCGATCATATCTTGTACCATCTGTGGTCTTAAAACCACGGCCTCAGCACTATCGTCCCAACAAATAGGACTCCTGCATCTCCTCCCATAAAGAGCCTCAAACGGTGCCATCCCAATACTGGTGTGGAAACTGTTGTTATAGGAAAACTTGATCAAGTCTAATGTACCCATCATCTCTTGCAGCTCTTGCCAAAATTTAGATATGAACCGCATATCTCGATCCAACATAATGTCTTTCGGTACACCATGTAACCGAACCACATTCTTCCTATACCCATTGGTTGACTGTAGCTTGCTCTAAGTATCCTTCATTGGAATGAAATGAGCCGACTTCGTCAGTCGATCCACAATCACCCAAATCATATTGTCGCTCTGTTGAGTCCTTGGCAACCCCACAATAAAATCCATAGAGATAGATTCCCACTTCCACTCAGGTACCTCAAGTGACTGAATCTTATCTTGCGGTCGTCGCTGCTCCTCTTTGACCCTCTGACAGGTCAAACATCTAGCCACAAACTCTACAGTCTCCCGTTTTATCCCAGACCACCAAAAAGTCTTCTTCAGATCTCTGTAAAGTTTAACGCCACCTGGATGCACTGAATAAAGAGTGCAGTGAGCCTCAGTCATGATCATCTTTCACAGGTCTACATCATCAGGTACACACCATCTCCCATCAAAACGAACACTCTCATCCGAATGCACAGAAAACCTTGAGACATTCTCCTTTTCCACTTCATCTCTCCACTCCCGTATCTTAGGATCATCAGCTTGCTTACTCTTGATTTCCTCATAAAGCTCAGGTTCCACTGTCAAGTCCCCAAGAGCATCCCCCTTCCGAATCATATGAATCCTCATCTCCTTTACCTCATCTTTAAGTCGCATAAGTGACATGGCTGTAGATAAGGAATGCACACTCTTCCGACTCAAAGCATCAACAACCACRTTAGTTTTCCCCTCGTGATAGATTATCTCCCTAACTTAATCACCAATCAGCTTCATCCATCTCCTCTGACGCATATTCAGCTTCTTTTGGGTGTAGATGTACTTCAAGCTTTTATGATCTGAAAACACCTTAAAGTTAGCTCCATAAAGGTAGTGTCTCCAAATCTTCAAAGCAAAAACCACAGCACCCAATTCCAGATCGTGAGTAGGATAGTTCTTCTCATAGGTCTTTAGTTGTCTCGAAGCATAAGCAATCACCTTTCTGTTCTGCATCAGCACACAACCCAACCCATTCTTTGAAGCATCCGTGAAAACCTCAAAATTCACACTCCCTTCTAGCAAAGGTAAGATAGGAGCTGTAGTCAAACGCTCCTTTAAGGTTTGGAGTGCCGTCTCACAACTCTCATCCCAGTGAAACTTGTTCTCTTTCCTCATCAAGGTTGTCATAGGTCGAGCTATCTTCGAGAAATCCTTTACGAACCTCCTGTAGTACCTGGCTAGACCCAAGAAACTCCGTACCTCAGCCACATTCTTTGGTGCTTCCCAGTTAAAAACTGCCTCAATCTTGGTAGGATCTACCGAAACCCCATCTTTAGAGATCACAAAGCCCAAAAAGGCCACCTTCTTGAGCCAAAACTCACACTTGGACAACTTTGCATACAACTGGTTATCGCGCAAAGTTTGCAATACCAGACTCAGAGGTTCCTCGTGCTCCTCTCTAGTCTTAGAATATACTAGGATATTATTGATGAAGACCACCACAAACCGATCCAAGAACTGACTGATGAAAACCCTATTCATCAAGTCCATGAAAAATGGAAGTGCATTAGTCAACCCGAACGGCATCCCCACATATTCGTAGTGACCATACCTCGAACGAAAAGTTGTCTTTGGTATATCCTTCTCCCGGATCCTCAGCTGATGGTACCCCGACCTCACATTAATCTTAGAAAACACTCCAGCCCCACTCAGTAAAGGATACATGTTCTTCACCGTCACATGGTTCAGCTCTCTGTAGTTGATGCACAACCTCAAACTACCATCTTTCTTTTTCACAAATAGAACTGGAGCACCCCAGGGCGATACACTAGGTCTCATGTACCCCTTCTCGATCAAGTCATCCAATTGTTTCTTCAATTCAGCAAGGTCTTTAGGAACCATACGGTACGGGGCCTTAGAGATAGGTCCCGTCCCCGGCTTCAACTCCACACTGAAATCGATATCTTTCTTCGGTGGTAACCCTGGTATCTCATCTAGAAAAACATCCACAAACTCACCCACCACAGGTATCTCCATAGCTGATGGCTCTTCTATCCTACAATATTTAACGTGGCATAAGATCATAAGATAGCCCTTCCTCAGGTAAAACTTCAATGTCACAGCTGCAATGATCTTGACTTTGGGTTTCATCACAAACCCACGGTAAGACACCCTAACTCCCTTAGGTCCTTTTAAAGAAACCTTCTTTTAGTGACAATCTATAGTAGCACTATACTTCCCCAACAAATTCATTCTGATTATGACCTTAAACCCATCCATAGGAAACTCAAACAAATCAACCGGAAAGTTGACTTGTCCGACCKCCATAGACACCCCCTTATACAACCTCCCACATGATACAGACTCTCCCGATGGTATAAAAAATTCATCCCTTACAGACTCATACTCCCCCAAACCCATAACCTTAGCATGACCTCTAGATAAAAACGAATGGGTCGCCCCCGAGTCAAACAAAACAAATAAAGGAGTATTATTAACAAGAAAGGTATCGGTGACCACTTGTGCATCATCCTCTGCTACTTTCTTGTCCATCATAAACAGTTTACCACTGTTCTTTTGGCCTCCATCCAGCACCGTGTTGGCCGATGCAGTCGACTTGGTAGCCGAGTTCTGGTTCCCATTGTCGTTCTGCCTCTGATAAGTTCTACCATTGTTGCGGTTGAAGCTCTCAGTGTTGCCTTGACTTCCCTGGCTATGCCACGACCCATATGGTCTGTTACTAGCAATACTCTGACCCGGTCCCTATGAAAAACCACCTTTGCGCTGACTCTAGAATTCGCCCCCACTAAAACTGGTACACTCATGTCTCTTGTGGCCCATGCCACCACAGTTGTAGCAAGTCAACCCCAATCCACCACTGAAACTCCTACCACCCCGACCTCCAAAAGACGAACCTCCACTGAATCCAAAGCCACCAGAGGAAGCCCTCCCCTGATTGTAGTTGCCCCTCTTAAACCCTGGATGTCCCGGTGCCCTCGCTCTCAGCCTTCCTTTTCTCACTCCCTTTTTCCTTGGCCTTCTTTGTCATATCCGCTAGTCTCTCCGCATTCCCAGCCCGCTCATAAACTTCCTTCAGATCCGTGAGAACCTCCGAAGTCAATCTCTCAACTATCTTCACCGATAGTCCCTTCTCGAAGCGAATGGCCAAGTTCAGCTGGTTTAGCTCCATGTCGTCCACATAACGAGACAACTCATTGAATCTGCGGTAGTATTCCGCTACTGTCATCCCCTCAGTCATCCGGAAAGTATCAAACTTAGCCCTCAACCTGTTACGAACATGCTCAGGAAGGAACTGATGCCGCATAGCTTTCTTAAATTCAGTTCAGGGTAGCAGATTCCCCTTGGCTCTTGTAGTACTCCCTAGCCGTCTCTTTCTCCGTAGCCCACCAAACACCGACCTCATCCCTTAAGTAGAACGCAGCTTGTTCCACTTTCAGCTCCTCCGGACAACTCACCACTTCGAGTACACCCTTCTTCTCTCTATTCCAGTTATCCAACAAGTTTGGCGCCCCCGTGCCCTCATAGGTCGAGGGGTTGAAGCGAGCGATGGTGGTGCTCATTTTGCTAGCATCCACCACCTTCTATTTAGCTTTACCCATTGCCTTAAGAGCCTCGGTAAGAGCCTCTTGTTGCACAATCATACGGGCCACTTAGTCAAGTGTCATCTCAGAAGCTTTCAAGTACGCGGCTGATCTCTTGGGAGGCATCGTTAACTATATAAGACGAACAGTCGTAAGCACATAGCCCACGACTCAAAACAAATATACATATTCCTCCCATAAGACACTCGGTCGAGTACCCATGGCACTTGGTCGAGTACATCTAACTCGATCGAGTCACATACGTACTCGGTCGAGTCCAACTGATCCAGACTCTGATCAGATTCGCCCAGAAATCACACTCGGTCGAGTACTTAACGTACTCGGTCGATTTTAGCCCACTCAGTCGAGTGTTTCGCACACTCGGTCGAGTCACAAACTTACAGGAATTATGCCCCCAAAAAATCAATTTAACCACTCGGTCGAGTGTCAGAAGCTCAGTCGAGTGCCAAGAACTCGGTCGAGTACAAGGAGCTCGGTCGAGTCCCCCTCACTCGGTCGAGTCATGCTACATACATACTACCCCCATGCTTACAAATCATGCAAAAAGCCTATAATGTTACTAATTCAGATCAATACTCCATCTATCATATTCCTCATATCATCACATAATCATATACTCCACACTTCTCCATACACCTCATACACATAAATCCGGCATGCATATGAAACAAATATGAGCATATGAAACACATAGGAAACACATGAACACACAACGACCCTTGACACCCCACCGTGACCGGCTAAAAGTTGTAAAGGCAATTATGTGGCTTTGGGACGTCTCCTTAGCCCTTGTGTTAGCTCTAAACAACTCCTACCCGGGTTCATTTTAATTAAACACCCTAAGTTCATTGGTTCATTGGTTTTAAGTTCCAAAATCGTTTCTCTTATACCACTTTGTAACACCCCCATACGCCCAAGGCACCTTACCAAGGACTACCTCAGAATATAGAGATGCTACCATCTCGGTTACCCGAGGTAGTGAACATCATAGAAACCATAATGAAACAAATATAAGGTTTAATTGTTTAACTGTTAAAACGGAAAGACGTGCCAATACAAAACCAACCAAAAAATCCAACTGTGATAACAAAATCTAAAGTATGCGGAAGATAAGACTACAAAAAGAAAGTGATGACTCTGTCCCTGCCAAGCCCGCATCAACAGCAACCATGGAAGTCATCATCAGCTGCTAAATCAATTGCTCACCATCCCCGAATGGATCACCACAGTTTTGAAAACAAACACGGGGTCAGTCAACTACACAATAATATACAATGTAAAGCATAAAACCAAACATCCAAGTCAACCAGCAATCTCCACCTCCAATCTCCGTCACAACCAATAACTGACTACACACCGAGGTGTGTAGCCCTGCCAGTGGGGACCGCAGCCTTACCACCAAAATCCCCACTCACGCATGAGCGAACCCAGTTACTTAATGTGCACATCCCTCTGCACCGAGAGAATGCAAGAGATGAACAATGGGGACAAGACCATCTCTTGCAATGGCTCACAAACTAAACCATCTCCAACTCCAACAACCACCATCATGCCATAACATACAACAACCACAACATATACATATAATAACCAGTACAAAGATCATCACATCAATCATACACTATTCCACATGCAACTGAGTAGGAAAACCCTATCTGACAAACGATCCGGCAATACACAACAAAGAAGTCAAAAAGGCTCTTCTACGAAATCTCCTCCTATAAACATAATCAATCAATCAACAAATGCCTAAAACTAACCATCAAATCTCAAAAACCCCAAATACTCTAATTAGGGTTTCACAATTGCGCCATAAACCATAAAAACTAGATCGATAACTTACTCAATTGATTATAAGGACAACGATGTAAAGATCCCCAACAACGATCAACTAACGCCTCGGATTCATAGAAAATGAAGGTGAGCAGTTTCTACGTTGTTTGAGAGCAAAGATGCTTTGAGAAAAGTTTTTAGAATAAAAGATAAATGATTACTGCTTCACGTTCTATTTTATATCAATCGCGCAAAACCGAAAACGAACCGGACACTCGGTCGAGTACGAGCCACTCGACCTAGTACAAGACACTCGATCGAGTACGCCTCACTTGACCGAGTGCTACACACTCGTCCGAGTCCTCAACGAACAGAACACTGACATCATATCCCAGACTGGATACTCGGACGAGTAGCCCCCAATCGGTCGAGTAGCCCCTACTCAGCCGAGTATCCAGAGGTCACAAAACCGGTGTATTACAGTGTCTATTTGCAATAGTTTTTCGGATTAATGATAAAGATCGCAATAGTTACTTTATTTTATGTTTCCTGCACATTGCATCATTTTCTGTTGCAGTCCTTTGGCTTAGGATGATTGCTCTCAGATCTCACTTTGAACATAATTAGTGACCTAGTTTTTAAACCCATTAGCATCAATTTACCCTTGTGACTCCCTTTACACCCCCAAAAAAGCATAATTTAAGTTAGTGTTTGATACTAATATTTGAATTCAGAACTTCACCTCCCAAAAAATTGTTGACATGTTAATTGGTTATTTGGTTTTTTAAAACTGTACGAGGGTCTCAAAACGTTGAAAATATTTTTGCACCTTCTTTACAGTGGTGTTGTGGCTAAACTGGCCCTTAAACTATGGTTTTGGCATAACTTTGACATCAGACTATTCTTTAATCCTTCGTAGTACTCTTGAACTTGCGTATTTTTATCTTTCTTCCAGGAAGAATCGAATTATGGTGACATTGTGTATAATAGGAATAAACATAATAGTTGGACCTCAACCATTACTTTAAAGTTTTGGTTGAGATGGTTCATCTATCAGTGTAGTCAGCAGGTTCTGCGGAGGTCTGATTAAAGTAAAATATAAGTATTGGAGGTGTTCTAACAGAAGCATCACTTCAGGGGCAAATTTGATACTCAAGGCATGATATCAGGCAATAGCAAATCGGCGTTTCAGCCCAATACACATATGCCCGAGTCACTGGATGCTTTCATAAACCAATTAAACTCTTTCAAATGTTGGACTCGGAAGACACATGCCATTCCTTTGGATTGTTAAAAACCTCGTCAGTCCAAGATTTCCTCTCTCTTATAGGGAAATACAAATTATTGTTTAAAACGGTTGTGACCTATAAACGTGAAATGTGTCTAAAGCAACCCGGTTAGCAATGAGCACGAGAAAAGATATTTTCATACTTGTAACTTTGTGAGAGACCGGCGAACAGGGGAAAAAAATGTTAGAAGAGTATCTTAAGATTCTTAACTAGTCAAGTATGTGGTTTATTAGCTTGATTTCATAATAAGATACTCTTCTCTTATTCATATAGGAGTGTATTTCGTACTAAATAGTAGCAGGAAAAACAATGATTCATGTCATTCATCATAAGATCATTGGTCTATTGAAAATCATGATTCACGGAATAAGTTAAAAATTTGAGTTGGATGAGTGAATTAATAGGCAAGATCATCGTTAAACATGATCTTACCTTGAATTATAGTTTTTCAAAAAGCCGAAAAATATTTTGTGCAAGCAAAGATTATCACAAAGATGCCGTTTAAATGGAGCAGAGCCTAAATACACAAGCGAAAGCGAATACATAATTGATTGGCAGCACAGATGAAAATAATACTGGAAACAATTTCCGTCTATAGGAAAGGGAGGGTTATAGACCGAGAGACCAAACATATGCTGCTGCCTGCTATGCATACAGTAAACACTTGTTTAATGAACCACTTAAACTTCATTTCAAAATATCCCAAACCCAAACAATATTATGTTTACGGTTGCATCGGAAAGGAAAATTATTGGCGCAAGTATACTATCATAACCAAACTTTGTACATGCAGAAGACTCAACGATGATATGAATCAAATAAACATCCTGATCCTTTGAACAGGACTGACACTGAACACAGTTTTACGCATCGAAATATTTATCACTGAATTTATTCTTAATCCACTTAAAGCTGTTCCTCAAAGATGATTTCCACTTACCCTCCACAGAATACATGTTGTAAGACGCCACCCTCTTCTTCCGCTTCATCTCCGGGTTTCCAGAGGACGCGAATTCATCCGCGTTGCCATTGAAGTTGTATGCTTTAGGCTGGTCCTCGAATGCATACCGGGCATTAACATAGGAAGAGTACTCTGGGAATGATTTACTCTTTTCCATCACCAAAACTCCCTTAGACGTGGGGAATGACCACTTCCTAGCTTTGCTGTTAAATAGAGTAGGAAAGGGTCATTGTCTAAAATACAAGGCAAAAAAAAAAAAGAGAAACAAGAAATATTAGTGTCTTACGCGTGTTTCATAAAATGAATGATTTGGTTGTTCACAATTACTTTATATAGTTACAATGTCTTTTTGGTCCATATTAAAGTTAGTGGATAATAATGAGATTTCATCGTTAAATCTTAGATATGACCTTTAGCCAAACAGGGGCAATATAAAAAGGATCAAGGAGTATATATTTATTAAAAAAAAGAAAAAAAAAAAGAAAAAAAAGCAGTTCTTCAAAAATGTTTATGACGAAATAATAAGGGGTTAAAATGTAAGCAACATTCTCAATGTGTTGAACGCACTAAGACAATGATCCTTCACGAATCAAGTCGGCCAACTATCACTATGTAATACTCTGTATAAGAAGTATTAACAATTAGCGAGTCATATTGCTTTATTCGACCCTTCACCAGAATAAAGGGGACAATAAATTATTGGTCCATTGTGAATCGGAACTGAAAGGATCAAATCGGATGGAAAAAGCATATGGTTATAGTTGGTGGGTAAAAAACACAAGGGGGCTGATATTATAGATGATGGGAGACCACAGTGGCATATGCAACGAGCAATTAGCTTTAACTTTATTGATATGAATATCTTATCTTATGCTAAAACAGAAAGCCAAAATGATCTAAGCTAAAGTACCTAGTAGCAGTATAATAATACAAGTGTCAAAATATAATTGAATCTTTCTATGAAGATCATCATAACTCATAATCATAATTCATAATGATATAACGAGGACACCAGTAAGCACAAAGCAGAAAATGATGATTGTTAAGTTAATGACATAAGCTCGTAGCTACGACGGTCCAAATGATGGGCTGGTTGGTACTGTTTTCAGGGAAGGAAATGGGAATCAAGTTTTTCACTCCCTTTGCCTATTCTCCAGTGAACCAAGGTGGTTGGAGATGGTGGTGATTCCGGGGTGGTGATCGTGGTTTGAGGCATGGTTACATATTCCCTCAAGTCTCAACAAATTGTGAATCAACTCCTACCAATTTTGTATTCATCTTACGACGTATTATGATTTTTGGTTTAAAATATATGAGACGGTAAAAATGCGCATTACCTATTCCTATCGGAGTCTATTTGTTTTCATCCTCTAGCACACTCGCAACCAAACTCACGAGGAAATGGAGGGGTCAAACCATTTGTTTCCCCTTATTACTCTTCTTGATTTCATTCTCCTTCCCCTTTCAAACCAGGAGCCCCTTAAATTATCACAAATCATGCTACAGTCTACCAAAAAAAGTCTTATCCGATATACTTCCTCATCGCTAGAATAATTATTCGAAGCAACAGTTAAATCACAATTAATTACGGGAAGTAATAAGCACAAGGCAGAAAATGATGGATGAAAAAAACAATTGGACAAAGGCAAGCAAAAGTCAAAAGATGTTGCGAGAAGGATGTATGAAATGAATACACTAAGAAGGAAATGGCCAACATCATTTCAGTGCAAAGGCTTCAGGCTGCTGAGTCCCACAAGCTGCAACTAAATGCCTTTGGATTCATGATCATATAAGTGATTGTTTACTTTATGAAAAGCAGAAAACTGTTGTTGATGTCTAAGTGGACCTTCTAAGGTGGCTCCAAACCTAAATCACTTATGTGATCATGGATGATGGATCCAAAGCCACAGCAACAAACCAACTGCAATCAATATGATGTTGCGTGGGATTCCGGTAACTACACCATTCATGATTAATCAAAGCTTGCGTCCTTACTCTACACCAGGAAACAAAAAAAAAGGTATCGGATAATGTTGGGTCAGATACCGTTGGTTCTGGGTGCTATGATTTTGTCATAATTTTGAGTGCTCAATTGGTCAGGTATCAAACAAGTCAGAACGGTTTCTGGAGTTGAGTAGGGTGTTGCCAGCTCTAAGAGATTATCTAACTAGCTTGAAAGATTCAACTACAGATTCTAAGCTAGCGCAGTCATCTTCTTTTTGACCAACTATCGAGCATAATATTTAATTGCAGCATTAGCCATTTAGCCGCGATCATGATAAATAGTGAAAAATTGTAGCTACAAAAATGCCGTGGCACACACAATGACGGAGAATTATCTTTTGTATTTTTCCTATTTACCTCTCTTGACTGTTGCTGTACATATAGGCCTATGATAGTTGAGACTGTCAGTGGACCAAATAGCAGCCATGCCAATCAAACCACAGCAATAGCAGGCTACTTTTGTAAAAATATAGACCAAATATCAGCCATGCCGATCAAATATAGGCCGTAACTGACTAACGGGTTACTTTCGTATTGCCTATAAGTGTAGAAAATATCAGCACAGAAAGCAAAAATACTCCTATGCATTGGCTAATACTTAATGTCATGGTAAGGAATACAATTTAGGGTTGATGAAGGAACCCCCTCTCACAAGGTGCTTGGCGTAGTTTAAAAAAAGTGCCCATACGGCACTTAATCACAAGGCTAACTCAAGGACAAGCCAAAATGCTTTAGGTTGGCATTTTACACAAGGTGTAGTTACAAGCCTACAAGTATGGGTGAGCATAAAGGGATACACAACACAAATATTAAATATGTCCAAAACAAACCAAGTTTATTCGCGTACCCAATAAATTTCCTGCAATCGAATTTCTGTTACCGAAACCCACTTACAATGTTTCACATTTTCACCAATGTTTTTTGGGTTTAATATTACATTTTCTTCAATTCGATTTTTGTAGAACATTATGTCGTTTACATAGACTTAAATTAACAATCGAACACCTCTAATAGAAAAACAACTCACTTCGACCGCCTAGGAATCTTGGATTGGTGTTCAATGGCAGAGTTTTGTCAACAATGAGAAGGATTATAGGAGATCTCCCTACCCGCCCATGTCATTAGTCCCAAGCTACTTACATAAACCATTTACCCTTCAACTAAGGTGTCCGGACATATATATGTAGCCCTAATCTTCAAGAAAACTGATAGAATGTGCACTGCCATACTTTTGTTGGTTGCAAGTACTTTTAAGGGAATGCTAAATTGCTAAAAACTCTTGTTGTCCTTTATGCGACTCTACGACAAACTTTGCTTCTGGAGCATTATTGAAAGGTAAGCACGTTCTTACTAGAGATTCATGCAGCATACATTGATTCTACAATCCAGCTTAATCAATAAAGCCAACGTGTATATATCCCCTCTATTTTTTTGTCATTCTCATTTCAAGAGACTCACTTCTCTCTACAATATCTCTAAAAAAGATGAGTAAATATTATGAAATGTATAATAATTTCTGTAATTTAATGTATAGTAATTTCTGTGATTTTTGGACTCATATTTTTGAAAAAATTAAAGTCAAAGACTCGCCTTGAAAAGCAAAACCGTCATATATTAGAAAACAGGGGAGTAAGCAATAGTAAGCATTCACATGACATTCTAATAACGAATGTGAGCTCTTAAAGTGGTATACCAGAAAAAGCGTTAGTTATATCATCTTGAGCCGATTTTCCTTCACTATAAACGGAAACATTTTTCATTTCTAATTTTAAGATTGGACCATCGCATTGTACATTACACTAGTGAAAAAAAATTATAAAGTTGTATCAGGTGTATATATATCATTAGAAAATATGGGGCTGACATTTATACCCAGCAAAGTCAAATAAAGACGATGTATAAGAGATGGAGGGAGTAATAATCACTAAACGAAATGTAGAAGTGAGAATAAATGAGATAGTATTTACCTAGCAGATTATTTTCCAAGAATGGCAACCCAACTCGAGAACAGCTTGGAGAGGAGGCTCAAATTCTCTCATAAAAAAGCAGACTGGCCTCTGCACCAAGGACGTCTTTTTCCGAAGCATGATGTACATTTGAATCTGAAATGTGAAACCATTGCATAGGAAGTTTATTGATTCCTCCATCAACATGACCCTCTTCTATTTGAGCTCTCACCCCTCTGTATACTGTGTAATGACCACTGCCTGCTTTTCCAAAGTGTTCCACAGCAGCAACGAGGTGATACAAGGCCTTTGGAGGCATTGTATCATTAAAAACCTATACAGAGACAAATGTAAGTAATCTTCCTCTAGAAAAAAATAATTGCCATCCTAAAAGACAATAAATTACACCCATATGGTCTTTGCCTGCTATGTAGTTCGAAATGTGATGAAAACCAAAAAAAAAAAACATCCACCATCACACTGTGTAAGCCAAGTTAGTTCGACTCCTAGGGGCAGTAGAGATATCAAGATAGAGTCGTAAATGTGTGCTTATAGCCTTATAGGCATCACAATTAATTTAAAATAGATATATTATCCACAAGCCATCTTCCAATATGTTACAAAAATGGTTAAACGTGTATGTTATAATACATGCCTGGGACAACTGTAAGGGACACAGTGCCAACTGCCAAGATCGATTAAATTTTTTGAGGACCCTACTATGGGTGTGAGTTGGTTAAAATGATGGCATTCGGGGAGTATGAAGTAACAGTTCGGTGGATAATAACACATTCAAGTAATATGACGTATATAAAATGATGACAAATTTAACTCATTCCACAGAGGCTCGAGATAATAAGAAAAAAAGATAGCGTAATAAGGGTACAATACACGTTTGACATTGTGGCAAAACAATTGGAACTTATCGAAAAGCAATAAAAAAGAGCAGATTGGCTATAATAGTCACATTTTATTGAATATCAATCAATATAGTATTGTATTGCATCCAGTGGCGAATCTAGGATTTATACAATGGGGGTGATTAATAAAATTTATAGCATAAAAAAAGTTCAAAATATAATCACTCGAATCAGGATCGTCCCTAACATTTCGGCGGCATTGTGCAATATTTAAAAGATAGGCCCTTTTAACAATAACTTATATTAATATATAAGTTTTAATTAATGCTTGATAAATTTTAAAACAAATTGATAATGGAGAGTGCTAGGCTCATCAAAGTACTTATTTTCAAATATAATTATGCTTCTTTAAAATATCACTATATTGTCATTGTCATGATGCTTGAATAAATATAAATTGCAAACAAGATGATGCAGGTTTGATCCTTCCTAAAAACATTTTCAAATATTTTAATATGTAAAAGATGTAGTTACAAAGGCTTGAACTCGGGTTGGTTTAATATGCAAAATTAAAAGTAAAAAATGTAGTTACAAAGGCTTGAACTTGGGTTGCTTTAAGGGTGGGAGAATGCTTATACCACTAAACCAAGTTTGATGAAATAAAAGCACACAAATAAGCATATATCTGTTTAATTTCAAGATTAATGGGGGTGAGGGGTCGCCCCCATCACCCCCTATAAATCCGCCCGTGATTGCATCCTCCATGTGATCCCTCGTACTAAAGGTACAATGGATCAAAATACCACTAGACAACTAATAAAGCACCCAAGTCGAACAAAATTAGTCTAAGGATACTATGAAATGACTACAAGTCCGGGTTGAAAATCTCAGTGTAACAAAGTCACTCAATATACTACAAAATGGCCAAATTCGAAGACTGTAAATTTATAAAAAAAAATGTTCAAGACAGCTTTATGAGTGGCAGAATAAATTGAAAATTGTTGAGAATCATCTCAGGCGAGCCCACGGGTTAAAGTGATCACATTTGATCCATAATCAATAAATAAAATCCGATTAACGATTATTCTCACGCCATTTTCAAAGCCCATACCACAAAGGTCAGGAAACACCTTTGAGTGGGTAAACAGGGCAACCATGTAAAGGCAGAAACGCCTTTGAGTAGGTAAACAGGGCAACCATGTGGCATAAAAAATAGTTTCAGAGTGGCATAAACGACGACGTCAATGGCTCGACGACAACGGCGGCGGCAGCAACAGCCAAATATAATGGTTATAACATACCACCATACGGATTCAAAGGGATGGGAAAGAATTGAGTGAGAATTGTTGCCTATAGGTGCACATTGATTAATGATCAAGATACCATCGGCATAAAGATAGGCTTTGAATAACTTAAAGTGCGCAATCTAAACGTATTGTAACACGCGCCCAAGATTATACAAAATAGTTGTAATACTCGTTTCAGAATTGCTTTTCAGAATATAAAAGCATAATCCATTGAAAATTGTTGTGGATCATCCTCGCCTCCCCGGGGTGCACATGGCCAAGCGTGATCTCACTTGATCCAATATCAATCAATAAAGTACCATGTAACATCGTCTTTGAGGTAGATTGTAGTGAGAACGTAGTGGATTAAAACACCTGAAGGCGGCTAAATTGAGCATCAATGTGACCCAAAAGTACCTTTTAGGATGTTCATGAATCAATGTTGACGAACTTAATTCAGGCTGACACAAACGCCCTAGATGATACCAAGTGGATAATTATAAAAGCTATAATACACGCCTTTGTACACCTATCTAGGACACTGACCAAATTAATCAGAAGTTGATGAGTGCATATTGGGCTTGGCTATAAGAGGTGTCCAACATGACACAGTAAAAGTACGAGAATGGAATCTGTACCTAACCTAAACGTTCATTGGAGTACTTGACAATCAGACACATTTTTTAGAACAAGGATAAGAAGAAAGGCTAGCATGACGCGGTTGGAAGACAAGAGAACGAAATAAAGCCTTTAGCTTCGGCCAGCAATGTATTTATTGGACTGACTTATAGATGGCATTTTATATCAGTTTCACTTCAAAATGGATTCTGATATTTGAACTTCAAGAGTTAGATTGGTCTTTTTAAGATATGCCCTCTACCCGTGTTCAAAATTAGTCGCATGTTTCTATCATGGCGATTCAGACACTTGCCATTCATAGCCATATACGAGTTCACCTGGGTGTGCTCCATGGTCTATGGGTGTAATAAGGATCATGAGAGGAGGCCTTTATGGGATTCACTAAAACAGATGGGAGCCACTGTTAGGGATCCTTGGCTCATAATGGGTGACTTTAATAATGTACTACACTCTGATGAAAGAATAGGTTCCACTGTCACTGAGGCAGAGGTCAGGGATTTCAGCAATGTGTTGATATGTGTGGAGTTTATGATTTGCTGTCTCAGGGAGCATATTATACATGGAATAACAAGCAGGAAGGGTAACGCAGGGTATTCAGTAGAATTGATAGGGTGATGGCCAATGATCAATAGATCATTAATTGCCCTACTGGGATTGTTCAGTATTTGCCTGAAGGACTGTATGACCACTCCCCTTGTCTCATTGAGCTGTGGCAAGATGGAGAAAGAAGGAAGACCAGTTTTAAATTTTTCAATATGTGGGGCAAGGATGAGAGGTTCTTGAACATTGTCCAGCAGGTTTGGGAGAAGCCTATCAGGGGATGTAAACTCTTTCAAATTGCCAAAAAGCTGAAATGGATGAAAGCACCCCTGAAGCTGCTGAATAAAGAAGGATATGGGGACATTGTGAACTCTGCTCAAGTAGCTAAATTATTCCTTGATGATATCCAGAAGAGATTACACCTTGATCCCAGGAATGAACTTTTAGCTGCTGAGGAGCTTGTTGTAGCTGAAACATTTAGAGGACTAAATGATGCAAAGAACTTATTTCTAGCACAGAAAGCAAAAGTGATAACACACAATTTTTTCACATCTCTATAAAATTCAGAAGGATGCAAAATAAAGTTTTATCCAAACAAGACCTTCAAGGACAGTGGTGCTATGATAATGCTGGGATTGAGGAGGCCTTCCTTCAATATTATCAAACTCTTTTAGGGACCTCTGAACCTGTTGCAAAGGTTAACCACGGAGTTGTCAGTAGAGGGAAGTTGGTTACTAGTTCTCAAGCTGAAGAGATGTGCCATGCTATTTCTAGAGAGGAAATCCAACAGGCTCTTTTCTCCATTCCTAATGAGAAAGCACCAGGGCCTGATGGGTTCTCTTCCAGTTTTTTTAAGGATGCTTTTGGGGTCATTGGTAAAGATGTGGTAGATGCAGCTCAGGAATTTTTTATTAATGGTAAAATGCTGCATCAATTGAATGCTATTGTGCTTACCCTGATACCTAAAAAGGACAATCCCACCTCTGTCATGGATTTTAGACCCATAGCCTGTTGCAATGTCCTTTTTAAATGTATTTCTAAGGTCATTTGTAACAGGTTAGCTCCTGTGTTGCCTGAGATTGTGAGTATGAATCAAGGAGCCTTTATCAAACGGAGAGATATAGTGGATAATATCCTCATTTGCCAGGATTTGGTAAGACTTTACAATAGAAAGAGCTGTTCTCCTCGAGCTACGATGAAGGTTGACCTCAGAAAAGCATATGATTCAATTGAATGGGTTTTTGTTGAAGACATGATGACTGCCCTACATTTCCCTGCTCAGATAAACTGGGGTATGCAATGTGTGTCAACCACCTCCTCTCTTTCTCTGAATGGTACTCAGTTTGGTTACTTTAAAGGTAAAAGAGGATGAAGGCAAGGGGACCCTTTATCTCCTCTCCTGTTTACCTTATGCATTGAGTATTTGACTAGGATATTGAATGTTGTGACCAGCAGGCCTGACTTTAAATATCATCCACTTTGCAAACCTCTTGGGCTGTGTCACCTTGCTTTTGCTGATGACCTATTACTATTCTCCCGAGGTGATAGGGCTTCAGTCAGGGTAATTATGAGAGCTTTTCTGACCAGTCAGGGTAATTATGAGAGCTTTTCTGACCTTCTCTGCAGCATCTGGACTTACTATGAACAATGAGAAGTCTGATATATATATATATATATATATATATATATATGAATGGAGTTAACCAGGCAGAGGCTAATGCTATTTTGCAATTGTCAGGTTTTAAGTTAGGGTAGTTTCCTTTTAGGTATTTGGGTATTCCCATATCATACAAGAGGCTTACCAATGCTGAATGCAACAAACTAGTGGACAAAATTGTGAGTAAGATTCGAGGATGAGGTGCAAAGAAGCTTAGTTATGCTGGCAGGCTAGTGCTTGTCAAAACAGTACTTTCCCAAATGCATTCTTATTGGGCTAGAGTTTTCCTTTTGCCAAAGGGGATTATCAGCAGAGTGGAAGCTATCTGTAGAAATTATCTCTGGGCTGGCAGTGAAGAGTATCATAAATCTCCTTCTGTCAACTGGGAAGTTTGCTGCTTGTCTAAAGATAAAGGAGGCCTGAGAATTTACAACTGCTATTTGTGGAATGTTACTGTCATAGGTAAATATTCTTGGTGGGTAGCAACCAAGAAGGATAGCTTGTGGGTGAAGTGGGTACATCAAATTTAACTGATTGGTGGAGTTATGTCCCTTCTCATTCAAGTTGGTCATGGAGGCAAATATGTAAGGTCAAAGAAAAGCTCAAATTGGGATTCATTGAAAATAGCTGGTTGGATGCACCTTATAATAATCAGAAGGTGTATGAATGGCAACTACCAGAGGCTCCCAAAGTACCATGGGTACCTTTTGTTTGGAACAGACTGACTTTACCTAAGTTCTGTTTCATTAACTGGATTACTGAGATATGAGATTATTTTTGCTAGTGAATGTGACCTGTGTGGGTCTGCACAGGAGAGTAAGGACCATCTGTTTTTTGAATGTGAATTTAGTAGGAGGTGTAAGGAGCTGGTTCAGGAATGGTTCAGGAATGGTTCAGGAATGGCTGCAAGTTCATTGGCATGGGGACCTGGTTCGATGGGTTCTGAGATGGAGATGCAGATCCTTAATGAGAAAGCAAGTGGTAATGGCAGCAATTGCAGGTCTGATATACTTCATTTGGGAGTGTAGGAACAAATGTAGACATGAGGAGAGTGTTCAGCATCCTCTTGTTATATTAAGGAAGATCCAAACTAGTATTAATGTAAGGCAATCAGTAGTAAGACTGAGTTAAGAGAACTGTTTGAGAGAGCATTTGTAATGGTTGCAATTTATCTTGTAGGTGACATGTACTTAATTGATTATTAATGAGAATTATTCACATTTCACCAAAAAAAAGAAAGTGCTCATGTAAAAAATAAGCACACAACTAAAATATAGATCAGTTATAAATACCAGACAAACTTTCAGAGTTTCAGTCATGTTGACTTAGGCACTTGTATTAAAAATCATGTGTAAGACCAAGGTAACGTAAAGGACAGAGCTGATGTCAACCATTAACAAAACAAAAAAAATGCAACCAGAAGTCCATAATCTAGAATCTAAACCAGTTACTTATCTGAGTTTTATCAATATTGGTCAGCAGGAAAGTGAAAAGGCGCTTAAGGCAGGCTCTCACTTAGCCGTCCCATTCATTTATAATTAACAAAAGAAGACTCTAACCTTATCATTTGCAGTAGGCACGGATATATTGTTAGAGCAAGTTGCATTTTGTAGAGAACACCCCTGAGGAGAAATTTGTGGAGCCTCGTCCTTTACTGTCACTGTTGCAACTTGTCAAATATCAAAATGATGTCTATAACTCTATAAGTTTCGCGGCAGTTATCTATCAAAGATAATGATCATTTGGCTTACTTGAATTTAAGCATATGTCAAAAATACGAGGATTATAGATGGATGAGGGAAAGAGCTGTTCTCCTCGAGTCTTTGACTCATTTACATTTCGCTTGTGTATGTCAAACTCATACTTCGCGAATGGTGACAAATCCAAGATCAATGGAAAAGAAATGTGGCCCTGGAATCATAAAAATTCAGTTAATGTATGACAGCCAACATGACAGAATACATCAAAGGCATGTATCTGCATCACGAAGTAGCAGGAGTTTACAATGACTATTGATCTTCCATGGTTCAGACTGAGCATAGACATTGAAGCTGACTGAAGAGGAAATTTGATGAGGTATATTACGATGATCAAATCAAGCATTTGACCATTCGTGTTTTTAGTGTTTATGCAAGTGATTGTCTCAAAGCCTTGACTGAAAGCATATAGATAGTGTACAGACTATAATTGTGTTGTGCCTAATTCTCTTACCCCACATGTTTCTCTGTCTATTTTGCTTTGTGTCATTATCATGATTTCTCTTCTCTATATTTTTTTTTTTCTTCTCCTGCCTCGCAATGAAGGTTTCATAGAGGTAGTTCTGTTATTTTGAGATCCGATGCATAAACTTATGATAGTAGTGACTGTAAGAAATAAATTACACCGGTTTATAATTTAAAAATTAGATACGAAAATAAGATGGAAGAGAGTTGGGTAAAATGAACATGAAAAGATTGTTTCTCTGTTCACGAATTTGTAGCATGATATGAGATAAACAAAATTCCAACATCTCAATAACTTAATTAAAATGGATTCCATAAAAATTCCAAGATTTTTTTAGAAAAAAGGCAAACGTTTGGGGGACACATTTTTACAAGAAGACAGGATCGGAACTACATTTAGAAACTCGCCTAAAAAATTAAATACTCACATTGCCTTTCTATAGAGCAATCTTATCCCAGATTTGTTGTATAGACAACAAACATATAGGAGTGAGTTTATAGTTCGCACTTCCTCAAATCCTAAATCCACCTCTACTGAAAACCTAATATAAAGAGAGTTTATTGAGACTTGATCATTGTGGTTTTGTTTTGTCTTCTACTCTCCATCAACACATTGGTTACCAAAAAGTTCAGGCCCAAGCCCAACTATATGACACAGAAGTTTGTAAGAAATGTGTTATCAATCTCTATGAACAAACACAATCCCAAACTTTGAAATTTGAAGTACCTGGATTTTCACAAGCTCCCCGAATAAGTTCAATGAAGTGCGTTGCAGGTGAAGGCAGAGAATCTGTTCAACAAAATATATATCAAACTAGAAACAAGGTTGGTAAACCCTAACACATAAATTGCTGGCATTGTAGCATCAAATTACATGAAATCTTTTTGGGAGACTAGTTACAAGGGAATAACCAAACCACTACGTCCTAAGTCCTAACTTCAACATAGGTACCACCTCTTCAGTAGTTATGTCAAATAAATTAAGAAGCTGCAAACTCACAGATCGTACAAATTCGAATAACTTGTCTAACTGATTAGAAGACAAAAAAAGATATGATAAGAATTAAGGTACGGATGAGAACAAGGGAAAAATAACTTGTCCAGCTAACAAGATTATGATAGACTCACATAATCCAAAGCACCCTATACTGCATTGAGATTGACATCCTTAACAAGGACATCTGCTCACATTCAAAGTGCCTTCTACTGAGGGAACCGTCGACCAAACTGAATCCATCGGAAAATCCCTTCCTCAAAACATATAAATTCCAGATCATCCCATGATATTCACTCCAACAATCAGAAACCATATTCACAATTGTAATCAGAACATGGAGTGTAAATCAAACCCATGTTTGAATTGAVATTGAGATACTGATGCAAGTTTTTCCTTTCTGAATCAGATAGATTCATATCTGAAAGAGGKTGATAAAACGTTCTTTCAAAATGGACTATTTGTCCCTCTGTTGGAGTGTTCCAGAAATGTCTGTGATCGAGTCAATAATTCTACGAACGAATAGATCGGATCGAATTGTCAAATCGTTAGGTATGAATATGTTAGATACCTGTGACTCGATTSGTGAAATAGTATCTCTCTCCAAAAAAGCATTTTTTTTTTACCGACACACAAAACAAATATTTTGTGCGAATGAACAAGATATCGATAAATTGTCTATACGTAAAATCATAATTATTGATACGGGCTTTTTCCATATAATTCTTGATAATAACATAGCAAATAGTAGATGTATACTAGGTGGTGCTATTTTTGTGGTAAAGCAAATGAGCATAGCAAAGAGAAGTACAGCAGAGAGAACTCATACCTGAGGAAAACAAGCAATGTGTTGTTGCTTGATAGTATGTGAAAAATGATTTGACCAAGGAAAGGATTGTAGCGATGGTAAGTTCTTGCAATCACAAAATTCTTGCGCAGCACAGCATCTCAACTTGCATATCTCTTCCTAACCAACACAAAAACATGTGGGTAACATCCAAAGATACTTAATATACCATTTATTGGTTTTGGTACCAAAATCGTTAGGGACAACCAACTGAGGAGAAGTTCAAAGAAAATGAGAGAAATAGAGAGCCTTGCCTGCTTTCCTTCAATTGAAGTCAAGTATTTAGTGGCAGCAATATGCCAGCAATGACTACAAGAGTAGTTCTCGACAAGTTCAGAAGACAGGAACCTTTTTATGGAATCCTCTAGTGTGAATTTACTCAGCTAACATAACATGCATGTAAAAAGGATAAAAACAATCTCAGTCACACAGACAACCAGCTCAAGTCACACGAAGAAACCGCAAATGAACATGCCCAGAACAGAAGCATACTACAGAGGTTTTAGTGTTGGACATTAGTGAGAGGGGCAACATATGGAAGAAACCAGAGTCCATCAGAATCTGCATTTACAGAGAAGATAGATAGTTCAATACTTTATCTTAGTACCGGCAGCAGTATGCAATAATATTGGATGCATTGGCGGATCTATGTTGGACTCAGGGTCTCAGGCACAGGAAAACTAACTCTGTGCATTTTGCCCAATTAATGTGATAAAAAAAACTTCAAGAACTTTTTTTTAATGAAAGCTTATACTTTCCTATACTTTCGTTTTTTGAGGTGTGCGTTCACTCATGGACGGTTCTAAAGGATGATTCATGTCAGCCGACCCCAAACCATTTTGGGATTAAGGCTCTGATGCTGTAGTTGTTGTTGTTGAAAGCTTAAATATTTCAGCAGGACACCGGAATCAAAATTTTCTGGGTTAGCCGTGAATTAGATGCCACATAACCTCAGAAGAACAGGTGTGGCAAGTCAGGAAACTGCTGAGAACACCATCAAAAGGCCCTAGATATTGCTGCCGCCATCTTCTTATTTCATTTACATTATGTATCCTCTCAATATCAAAAATGCGACTTGTAGGGGTATCCACATCTGCTAAGGAGCCACAATTTGGCGTAAAAGAATCTGATAATTCATCTCTTAGACATGAGAGAAGATGAAGAAGTGCTTCCGCTGAATCCTGGAGGCCAGTCCAATCACAATATATATATCAGAAAAAGAAATTGTAATACGGCAAAATAAGCCGCTGCATTGAAATTATCGCAGAATATAACACCTGTTGATTAGCCAATTGGAACTGTGGGATATAATCTTGCATTGCTGACATTACTTTTTTGGGGTTCAGGGAGCTACTTCTATCTTTCAGTGCGCCAAGTTCTGCCATTAGAGACAACCGTTAGAACATGGAAGTAACAGTCTCAGCATTGGCAGATGTGCAGCATACAACTCAACAAGAACCCAACAAGTCACGGAAGTCAACATACCAGCTACAGAGTGTAAACTTAGATGAAGACCATAATGCAAACACACTATATGATCAGTCATTTAGACTATAATTGTGAGTCTTGTGACTAACACAGGAAAGATATATAAACAGAGGTAATGCCATCCAAAGATAACAAAGGCACGTGAAACTTTTATCAAACAAAACATGTTCACTAAAAAGGCCAGATCGTTTAAAACTTAGACGATCAATGTGCAAGCAGTAAAACAACATGCTATCACCCTGACAGCAGAAAGAATATCCCTGAATAAATAGTGTTATAATTACCTTCTACTAAAGTAGCCAAAGACGTCATAAGCGGCAAATCTTCAACTTGGCCTCCATTGGACGATAATTGAAATTCCATAATTTCATCAAGAAAACGCCTAAAACTCGAACAGCTAGCCAGTGACTGGAAATGAAAATAATTCCAAAGGCCAACTCAAGTTAATCATATTGATTCAAAGTTTTAAAGCCGGGAAATCAAGGCATAACCAAAAGAAAGAGAAGATCATTAAAAACTCTAATATACCTGTAAAACTGCATTGAGAAAACAATTATTGCCTAAATTTCGCAACCCAGGTACAAACCATAGTTTTTCAGAAGATGATTCTCTGTCGAAAACCAACAAATTTGACAAATTACCAAGTGTCCCGTCTCTTAAAACAAAGTGAAGACCAATGGCAGCCACGATACTGGCCATTGATAAATGAGCACCATGACGTGAAACCCATTTAATTTGTGACAACATCTCAAGCCCACTTCTGATCTTCCACAACAATGATTTAACACTTATATCTCCTTTAATCTTCATACGATTCCAACGAAACTGCCATCCCAAAATACCAACAAATCAAATAATTATCGGATCAATGGCTAACCAATACATATATAAAGCTGACAGACCAGAGCAACTACCTGAAACAAATGTTTCAGACTACAACAGTTACCAAATTTACCAACAGAAGATACAAAATTAACTGGAAATCTCTATATCTAAACAAAATCAGAACTAGATTAAAGTGAAATATTCACTCAGTTTCAATCATTTGTTTACCATTGACTAAAATCGCTCTCACAAATAATGAAAAAGGAATTGTTTACGAGGCGAGTAATTGGAATTGGAATTGTTTACGAGACGAGTGTCCTGCTAGCCCCTAATTCCGCCACTGGTTGCACCCGCATTTGTAATACTAATACTACTATTGTATAAATTTGTAATAACTAAAGTTGAAAATAATCAAGAATAGGTAGAGAAGGAGGTAAAGTTAGAATTGATAATCGAAGAAGAAGCAAAGGAGAAACTGACCATGATCTTCATTAGCGTTGGACATCCATTGTTGAACAAGTATGACTACGAGTCTATGACTATCTATTTTTATTTAGCAAACGAAGGTTTAAGAGACCAATTTTGGTGAATCAATATAAAACGCAAATTCTCATTGAAAACGTGTTGTATCCGTCATAGGGAAGAAACGGATCAAATAGTATCATATTGTAAACAAATGGGGCGGGTGGAATGAAACAAGTGGGCTCAAGTGTGGGTTATTGACTTATTGTTTATTGAGTAGGGTAGCCTATATAGTACTATTTGTTATTATTTTATGGGAACAAGTACATAAAAGGAGGCTAATAACCCTACACATTAACAAACACTCATCAACCTTTCAGCATGCTTTTTTTTTACGTGATTACCACTTCCCATCGGTCCATCATCATGCTTTTTTTTGTTTAAAAAGTACTCCCTCCAAATCTTCATCTTCATCAAAAATAATTCATGTAACATATAAACAACAACAACAACAACATTATTTGCATTCCATTTAAAATTGCACAAATATTATTCACCAAAAAAAAATATCAGACGAAAATGCTATGTTGGCTTTAGAGACGGTTTTAGAGGATCACATCGATAAGGTTGAGAACCAGGATTCTGTAGTAGTTGACGTTAATGACGATGAATTTGTGAGGATGTTGATGAATAAAGGTTTGTTTTTTTTTTCTCCTTGTATTTTCCCCAATTTTCTTCCTTATTTTGTTGTTCTCTTTGTTGATGAAATTTTTAGGGCAAGTTTTTTTTGTTCTAGATATTAATAACATCAATTAGTCTTATTGTTACTCAAAGATGTTAACTTTTTGTTGTATATGAGAAGTTGTGTATTTACTTAAACAACAATTAGTATAACATGTATGAAAAGTTGTTCGTCCAAAAATATGAGAATTTAATTTGAGTATCAACACTAAGACACATTCACATGTTGCCATTTTAATGATTCAGATGTAACCTTGTTAATGATTCAGATGTAACCATGTTTTATGTGTCTATTTCGTATGCTCTTATCATAGGTACTGATCTGAACATAACTAGGTGAATGATTCAGATGTAACCATGTTAGTCTGGCTATTTCGTAGGTACTGATCTTTATGGGTCTCTACTTGGAATAAAGGTTGGGAAATGGGAGCACATTCTCGCTCTGTATAAGAAACATTCGCAACACATTAGTTTCAATGTCAAAAAATCTACATCTCGTAGGGCTAACATGAAAGAAAGACGGTTCATTGAGAGATACTTTAGATGCTCTTGCGAAGGAAAACATGGGAATGGTACCAAATGTGGTCTGAATGGCGCCCTTGAAGTGTTCACTAGCAATGCGAGGAATGTTTCAATCACTCGATGTGAGTGCAATGCCTGTGTTAGGACATAAGTTAACAATGATGGATTATGGGAGGTAGTGCAGCATGTAGTTGAACATAATCACCCATTAAGCCCCCCCAGTGGCAGCATCATCATAGGTCGGAGCGTAAAATTTCAGAAGCGGAGGATGAGGTAATAAAGGCAATGACTGAAGCGCACGTGCCTCCTTCTGTGCAATTCAGCGTTGCTGCGGCGGGGGCTGGTGGTGATGAGTTTGTTGGCCACACAAAACGAGACCATATTAATTACGTTAACAGACTCCGAGTAAAAAAATAGAAGTAGGTGATGCAGCAACATTGATCAATATGTTGACCATTAGGCAAGCGGAGGAGCCGGGTTTCTTCTTCCGTGTTTAATTTAATGAAGAGGAAGATTAAGTAACATATTCTGGCGGGACTCGATGATGAGGGAGGACTACTTGTTGTACCGAGATGTTATTATATTTGACACTACCTATCGTACGAATAGGTACAATCTTATTTGTGGAGCCTTTGTTGGTATCAACAATCATTGGTCGAATGTTATGTTCGGTTGTGCTTTCCTGTCGGACGAGAGGCGAGAATCATTCGAGTGGTTGTTCAACGTTTTCAATGAATCCATGGGAGAGGAAATCCGCTCAGTCTCTATTTTCACTGACCAAAACCAGGCAATAGCAAACACCATTTAAGAGATTTGTCATTTTCTTATTAAGATGAAAACATACTGCATAAACACCTTATGTCACCATATTTCATCATATTTATTATCATGTTAAGTTTCATATAAACCCCAAGCAATGGTTACATATCTTACTTACTTAATAACATCCGTTAACAACTCACGATGTCACTATTTTCCTTCATACTTGTTACCCTTGTATGCATATTCAGGTGATAACATTTTAAACATAAACTCAGTTGTCACCATTGTCACCATTTTTGTGCAATTATGTTACCATTATAAGTTGTGACCGTGTAAGTACATATATGTCCCCCTTTTTAGGACTCTTCAAAATATCTACATCTAAGCACTCAGACACTAACATTGTACCACATTGTCAGATGACACCATGTTCATCAATAAATGTTGTCAGTCTAAGCTTCTATCAAATATTAAAGGATGGTTACATATTCTGCAGTAAGTAATGAACATTCATATATGTCACCATGTTCTATCATTATTGTGACCACTTTAAGATTGTTTCAGACACTACACAACAATTATACAGTGGTGACATTATTGTCTAATTGCTTAACATTGTTAACATACAGTTGAAAATGTCACCACTATTTATGTATGTTGGCATATGTTTTAATGTTATTGTTGGTGTCATATAAGCACTCAGACACTAACATTGTACTACTTGGTCAGATGTCATCGTGTTCATAAACAAATGTTGTTAGTGTAAGCTTATATGAAATCCCGAAGAATGGTTACATATTCTGCAGTAAGTTTGAACATACATATATGTCACCATGTTCTGTCACTATTGTAACCACTTTAAGATTGTTTCAGACACTACACATAACTTATAAAGTGGTCACATTATTGTCAAATTGTTTAATATTGTTAGCATACGGTTGAATATGCCACTATTTTTATTAATTTATGTTGGCATATGTTTTAATGTTATTGTTGATGACATGCTGACGGGTTTACCCAATTTCGAGACATAGGCTATGTCAGTGGCACATTCAACACCATTTCTCATTTTGGAAAATTAAAGGGTGATCGGTCGTTCCAAAACTTATTCAACAAATGTCTAAATGGTTATTACAATGAGATTGAATTTGAAGAGACGTGATGAAAAATGTTGAAAGATTATGGGTTTGAGGACCATGCGTGGTTTATACAAACATAGATCGAAATGGAGCACTGCATTGAACAATGAATGCTTCTCTGCCGGGATTTTATCGTCTCAGATAAGCGAGAGCACAAACCATGTGATGGGTTTCAGAGCTTATAAGACAACGTCAGTCACTGCTTTTTTCGGGATATTTGTGTAATACTACGGTTTTCCCTGCCTTTGGTGACTCGACCGAGTAGGACCTACTCTGTCGAGTAAGTTTATGTCTTTTAGAGTCAGGGTCTGTGTGTTTGGTACTCGATCGAGTA
>VHZZ01007236.1:55593-67683 GCA_009801015.1 Silene noctiflora | reverse complement strand
GTATACGGATGCCTCAAAAAATGGATTGGGATGTGTGTTGATGCAAAATGGTAAGGTGATTGCTTATGCTTAAAGGCAACTGAAGCCATATGAGGAGAATTACCCAACACATGACCTGGAATTGGGGGCAGTGGTGTTTACACTTAAATTGTGGCGCCATTATCTATACGGGGCTACTTTTAAAGTGTTTTATAACCACAAGAGCTTAAAGTATATTTATACCCAGAAGGAGTTAAATATGAGACAAAGAAGATGGATCGAGTTGATTGGAGATTACGATATGGAGATCGTGTACCATGAAGGGAAGGCTAATGTCGTGGTAGATGCACTGAGTAGGAAGTCAGTTCATGCTCTATGTACTGCTATGTCAAGGATAAGGTTGCAGGAGGAGGTAGAGAGAATGGGAATTTGCATGATTCGGAAGGGTAAGTCAATGGGAGACTTGACATTAGAAGTGGAGTTGTATGCTGAGATCAAGGAAAAGCAGAAGGAGGATGAGAAGCTCAGGAAGTGGCACGCGGCCATGGAGAGTGTTGTGGGGACAGATGGAAATTCTAAGTTCGAAATTCATGAAGATAGAAGTCTTAGGTTTGCAGAAAGGTGGTGTGTGCCAAGTGATGGGGAATTAAAGAGGAAGATTTTAACTAAAGCCCATTCTACTCCATATTATGTTCATCCTGGAGGAGATAAGCTATATAAGGATCCGAAGAAAATTTTCTGGTGGCCTAATATGAAGAAGGAAGTGGCTGAGTTTGTTGCTAGATGCTTGCTTTTTCAAAGAGTAAAGGGAGAACATAAGAGACCTCAGGGTAAGGTTCAATCAATAGATGTACCTGAATGGAAATGGGAGAGTATTTCAATGGATTTCATAGTAGGATTTCCTAGGACTCAAAAARGAAATAATATGATATGGGTGATAGTGGATAGATTGACTAAGTCGGCTCACTTCATTCCTATGAAGGACACCTGGAGTAAAGCTGAGTTGGCTAAGGCGTATATCAAGAATGTAGTGAAGCTTCATGGTGTGCCTAAGGACATTATTTCTGATAGAGATTCAAGGTTTATATCCAAGTTCTGGCAGGAGTTGCAATCTTTAATGAGGACTCAATTAAAGATGAGCACTGCATTTCATCCAGCTACAGATGGACAGACTGAGAGGACAATTCAAACTCTGGAATATATGCTAAGAGCTTGTGTGATGGAGTTTGGAGGATCATGGGAGGATAGGTTGGATCTAATAGAGTTTTCATACAATAATAGTTATCATGCTAGCATTGGTATGACACCTTTTGAAGCCTTGTATGAGGAGGAAGTGTAGAAGTCCAGTTTGTTGGGACAACAGAGCGGATGTGGTGGTACTAGGACCTGAGATGATACAAGAAATGGTGGAGCGGGTGAAAGTGATTCGACAGAAAATGCGTGCATCACCGGATAGATAGCAAAGTTATGCAGATTTGAAGAGGAGTGAGATAGAATTTACAGTAGGAGATAAAGTATTATTGAAAGTGTCTCCAATAAGAGGAGTAATGAGGTTTGGGAAGAGAGGAAAGTTAAGTCAAAAGTTTATTGGACCATATGAGATTTTAAATAGAGTGGGGGAGGTAGCTTATCGTTTGCCATTACCTCCTGCTTTGGATAAGGTCCATAATGTGTTTCATGTTTCGCAGTTAAGGAAGTATGTGAGTGACCCTACCCATGTATTGGAGCCTGAACATGTAGAGGTTGATGAGCAACTGTCATATGTAGAGGAGCCAAAGGAGATATTGAATAGAAAGGTTATGAAGACTCGTACTGGTGAGACAGTTTTGGTGAAGGTGTTGTGGTCTAATCATGAGGTGGAGGAAGCTACTTGGGAAGCTGAAGCGGTAATGAGGGAGAAATATCCTCATTTGTTTGTTTAAGGTATGTTGGGTACGGGGACGTAACCCTTTTTTTAGGGGGATAGGATGTGACACTTCGGATTTTTGAGCTTATTTTGTGCTTAGTTTTCTATAATGGTAGATTAAATGTGTCAAGGTGTGTGTTAGTTGTGTCAATATGGATATAGTAGTGAGGCTTTTATAGCATCTTTGGGCGAATTTCGGGACGAAGTTCATTTTAATGGGGGAAGATTGTAATACCCCGTAATTTAATAAAGGTTATATGAATAATATACATAAATATGAATAATTAATTAAAGGTTTGTTATAATAATTAACTATAAGTCGGTAAATTATAAGTCGGAATTGGATAATAATAATAATAATAATAATAATAGTTGACGATAACAATAATAACAATAATAACAATAATAACAATAATAACAATAACAATAATAATAATAATAATAATAATAATAATAATAATAATAATAATAATNATAATAATAATAATAATAATAATAATAATAATAATAATAATAATAATAATAATAATAATAATAATAATAATAATAATAATTGATATAATAATAATAATAATAATAATAATAATAATAATAATTGATATAATAATTAGTATTCATACGATACTAATAATAAAGTAATAGAATTGTATATGGACATAGACTTATATATGGGTCTAATTTGATATAAATAGAATAATACAAACCCTACCCTAGCTTTTATCATCATAAATCTGAAAATTCATAGCTTAAAGGATATCTACAAGGAGAAACATCGCAAAATTGATAGAAGGTAAATCGGTTTCGTAATTTTAATTGTTTTAATTAATGGTTCACACTTCACATGGCTAGAATTAGAGACCGACGCAATCATCGTACGAACCACCATAGACTTGTGTTGTGATCGTAGGTTGAACCCTAGACTGCTGTGACCTTTGTCTGACCTAGGATAGGCCGTCGAAGGCGGCGGAGGGTGGCCGGAGAAGCGGTAAACAGACGGGAGCAGGGGAGTGTTGTCGCGGGATTGAATACGCAATTGGGACCAGAATACTTGACCGTTTGACCTGGGGTTGGTATGGGTGGTTGCTAGAGGTTGGGTTGACCAAGGGGGAGCCGTCGTGATGGTGAAAGGTGGTTACTTGGGCCGCATGGTGGCCGGAATAGGCGAAAACAGGAGAGGCTCGCGTGTTTGGTGAAACCATCTTAAGACGAGTTTTGTGGCTATTGTGGTTGTGTCGGGGGTGATGTGACCCCACTGCTGGAACCACCATACGTCAGAGGCGACATAGGGGGCGGCCAGTGGTTGCGTGGTGGTTGGAGTGGTGGTTTGAGGCGAGTTTCGTGTGAGGGGTTGGAGTTGTGTTCGAAAGGGGGAAACCGTGCAAGGAGGCTAGGGCTAGCTGGTTTGGTGTGGTGGTTAGGTTCGGTGTGGACCCTGGTGGTTGGTGGTGACCACCGTGGTGCAGGGTGGMTRACCACGGTRGGGRYMGRTGGTARAAGYYGTGTTTTGGGTGTGTTGGGGACGTGGTTGTGCGTGTGTGTCGAGGGGATGTTGGTCGCGTTAGCTAACCGTAATGCGACGATAATTCATATGTTTACATTTTAATAATTAATAATTAATTAGTAATTAACATATAATATAGTTCGTAAGTTAATGGAATAATCGAATAGTGAATTGAATATAAAATACTTGTTTTAGGTGACGGTTTCGAGGTGGAGTATTACTAATTGATTGATTGGATTTGCTGACGGAATTGCTAGCTACAAGGTAGGATATACCTACTCAACTATGATTTAATGTGATTGTTGTTGATTGATTGACTTATATGAATATTGTTTAATTGGATGGTTGCTGATTGAATATGAACGAGATGCATGAGATTATATTGACTGAGTTGGCATGTTATGTGCAATTTGTATTGTTGGAAGGTTTAACTTGTTGAATGAAAGTATTGGCATGGATATATGCATTGTTAGTTATTTATTGGCATGGCATGCATTTGATTTGAGTTGGAGTTGGAAATGGTTGCGGAGTTTAGGCCCATGGCTTGTCTGCAGGCCTGACCATGGTGTCCTCAGGCGTTGTCCTGGATCTCAACGACGGTTGAGTTGTACCTCGGCCTAGGGAATGGCGGGGCGGGTGAATCGGGATGTGATCACGGGGTGTATTGGACTCTAATTAATGTCAAAACAACCGTAACAGAATGTAGATGACTCAAAGGTTGATCAAATTATACGAGCAACGTTTTACAAACAAACTTACGAAATGCAATAAAAATACTATTAAATCTAAACATGACGTCTAATCATCATCGAACAGTTTACGGGGAGGTACAGACGTAGGTATCTACAGACAAATATCAAAATTTATGGGTCATGTCAAATTTTAACATGTCTAAGTTAAGCAAGTAAATGCTCGAATGAGTCACTGCCGATCATATAATTTGTGTGTAGAAATATAAAGAAATTAGAAAAAGGAAGAAAACAAAAGTAAAACTTGTTGTCAAACTGTTTAAGCCTGTGTTTACAAACTATATATTCATGATTTAATTTCTAACTTATTCTCTCTCTTGTCTCTTCAATCAATAACCTTACCTTCCTATTTCGACATCAATCCACACCTTAATTTGCTGTCACCAACAATTTCCCATTTCAATCTCAATCTAACTAATTATATTTATTTATTTCTTCAATTTAATCTTATCCAATTTAGTGTGTTATTAATTATTAAAGAAAAGTAAATAAAGAAATGGATGAAATTCATGAAAATGAAAGAGAATTGGGTATTAATGAGGATGATGATCAAATTCAAGATGAAATTAATCAATTTTCTGCAATTGATTCTCCATCATCATCATCATCATCATCATTGTCATTATCAATTGGGCATTTCAAGCTTTTTAATAAAATGGAGTTACTTGAATTTAAAGATAAATTTGTGATTAGAGCCCTTGATTCCTCTAATCATGGTTTCTGTGTTAATCGCTCTGATGGCAATATTCGCCCGCTCTCCAGTTAAACTTCTCAACTTTCTTACTTTTCTTTTGATTTATTTGGTTTTAAATTTGTTTGTTTTAGCTGCCAAGCTTCCATTTTACTTCGATTTTGGAAAACATATATGGAACAGACGAAGTACGAGTTATTTAAAGTTAGTCTTATCGATAGGAATGTAGTGTAGGTGAGTTTGTTTTGTTTGCCGCGGCTCCGAGCCGGGATTTGAGCTTAGGGGCGAAAAATTTGTTGGGAGCGGATGAGTAATAAATATAAGGTACACCCCGAAAAAAATTCCGAAAATTTAACAAAAAACTTCGAAAATTTCAATGGTCAAGACCCTCGCCCCCTAGCTCCACCACTGCTTGTTTGAATTGTCACAATTAATTGATGCCTTTTGTTTGTATAATTTGAAAGTAATTACATTCAGGTCGTCGAAAAGATAGTTTTTTTTGGCTCAAATGAGCGCACTTATGTCACTAGGTGATAATTGAACCCCAACTTCATGGTTGGAGTACAAGAGCTCTTACCACTTAAGCTAACTCTTGTCTCTGGTAGTCGAAAAGATAGTAAAAGTGCAATCCAAGTGCAAATATAGTAAGGGATAAGTTGTCACAATTTATGGTTGATAAGTTGAAGACCTCTTTTATTGTAGTAACATTTTGAGGTTACTTGAATTAGAGCTAGGGGTTGGTACATAATCGTAGGGAACTTAAGTGTAGTATTCGTTGTACTTCGTGAGACCGTTTTATACAAGTATTTATGCTATGCCGTGTGACTTGTATGAGGTGGTCTCATGAGATGAGACTGTCACATATAAGTTTTGTGATGTGTCTATGAAACACGCCTCAGGCTTAGCAATTGGCCAGCAGTTGAATGTGGCTTATGTGTTTTTTTATGGATGAGTACACATTGCTGACAGGGTCATTTTTGGTGCAGGTGAAGATGTTTTTGAAAACCCTACCAAAACGTCCTCAATATGTGGTGTGGTTGGGACTATCCGGTTAGTCGCAGGTATTTTAAAATGTTTCTATCTTATGGCCGAAAGACTCTTTGTTGGAACTTTTCAAAGTATGGAGTTTGGATTACAATGGACAAAATTTTTCCTGGACTGTACCGCTTATTGATTTATGTGATTGGTAGTAGCTCATTGAGTTGTCATCCTGTTCAATGATGACAATTTGACACAACCTTCTTTTTCGCAATTATACAAACATGCATAATAGCACAGGTATATGTTACTTCTAACATTTGATTTTAAACACTTAATGTTGAGAGGCAGAGGAAGGGATGTTGAACGATATTTTGTTGGTTGTTACCCGTTAGGTTAGAGAAGATGTTATAGAGTTACATTGCTGATCATCACTAACAGTGACTAAGATTAGAGCACTAAGCAATGCTCCTCCATACTATCTGTAAGCAACAACTAGGTTTTCTGTGAAGAAATTGCTTGATAGATATTGCAATTGCGCATTCTTTCACATTCTGGTTTACACATAATCCAGATATAATTGTCTTGTCATTGAATATTTCATAGGTCATACAGTTATCCTCATTGACATTATATTACATTTTTTCAGGAATGTACATACTTGTAATAACTTCCTCCAAAGAAGTGGGGAAATACCATGGTTTTCCTATTTATCGTGTTGAATCTTTGAAGTACTTGCCCTGTAATCAGGCATTGAAGGAATTAAGTGGTCAGAAAGTAAGCTGTATTTTCTCTTAGCTTGACCCTGAGTTCCTTTGTAATGTGCTCTTTAGTTGATGATTAAGTTTACTTTTTTTGCAGAAAAAAGATGAAGCATACTTTAGGAATTTGTTGAGAGTAGTGGAATCTACTCCAGGATTGTATTATTCATATGAGACAGATGTGACCGTTAAGTATGTTGTTTGTTGGGATTGTGATGGGATATGTTGTCGGTTTTGAGATTGGCTTACATTTACTTGGTTTGATCATGCTATCAGTTTACAACGAAGGTTGAAGCTAGCAGAGGGATGGACGAGTAAACCAATATGGAAGCAGGTTAGCCTGTTATATTTTCGATCAACTTTTTTAGATAGGAGAATTTTATATTTCTCTGAGAAACCCTTGTCAGTATACCCATGAGTGTTCTCTTGTTCCAAATTCTGAAGTTCTGTCTTAATTGTGCGCCTGCATTTTTATTGGATTGTATAGAAGAATTTTTGAACAAATAAAGGTAAAATAAATGTTGGTTGACTTGGTCCTTTGATATAGTTCTTTGTTTTAGGACTTCAAAAGGTAGTTGCATTTCACTGAACGTTTTGGGTAAGTTTGGACGGTCAAGGTACTCATGGGATTGTTGACCTTTACGAATATTCTAACCATAGCATTAGTGTTATGTTAGAATAATTTGTGGAAAAAGGTAAACTGAATTCAGCTGTCAGAAATATGACCTGTACACTTATGATCATTATGTTACCTGTTCTCATGTATGTTTCTTCTTCGACCACGCTCCCTGACTCGTAGAAAAGAGAAATTTCTTATATGCACCTCTTTGTCATATGGATAAGTTGCGATTTTTCCTCCAATGACTTGTGAAGCTTATCGGAAAGAGAAGAAAATATTTCTTAAAACCACTCAAACACGGGACATGATCAACCCCATCCTCACCCTGATTTCATCATAATGACCTGAATTTGAGTTTATGCCTTACGCTATGGTACTCAAACTCGGGTATGAGTGCCAAACATAGGGTACATATTACTGACGTCTCTGTCCTAAAATGAGGACAAGAGTAAGGGGGTGCTTCAAATATTTTATGAAATTTATGAAATTTATGAAATTTTGGGATTATGTGAAGTGGAATGGAAAGATGTACTAAACACAGGGCTTAGAGTCATAGACTGATAAAATAAATCATACTATGTGCTTCATACCCTACTCTACCTCTACCTTTGTCATGCAAGCCTTTCTTTCTGCTTCCACTAGGAAAAGTGTTGAATGGGTAAGTGGTGTGTCGGACACGGGTATGGCCACAAAATTGAAGAGTCGGAGTAACATAGGCGATATGTCTTCCAACAAAAAATTGATAATGACCTTGGATTATTCCATCATTTAATTTAACATGGGAGCAACAAGTCGGAATTTGTGTCTGAAATATTGGTTTTGTTTTACCTTATAAAATCCTGCAACCTCCATCCCATTTATATTATCCATTTTTTACTCTAATTGTCAACTTTGACCATTAATTTCTTCAGTATATAAAATGTATAATGTCTAATCTGTCACGTCTGTTCTATCATAACAATTATTTTCATATAATCTTGTAAAAAAAGTAGTAGTTATTGTAAATGGAGAGAAAATAACAGTCAAAATTGACTACCAATGGCAAAAGGGGACAGTATAAAGGAGTAATACATTCGTAGCTTGTTAACTTTGCTTGTGTTTAGGATGGAGAAAAGAAAACTGTGACTCATACCTATGTTGCCGTCCTCTATTTTCATGTCTGCTTGACCTAATTTCCACTCCTGCATATGATTCTTCTCTTGTTATATCAGGCCGACCCACGATTTGTATGGAACAGAGCTCTGCTAGATGAGCTTATTGAGTGCAAGGTGACAATTTGCATTCTCCACTTGGCTAATTTATATTATTATGGGAGTATATCCTAACAGTCAGATGATACTATTTAATAATTATTTTTTTTTCTTACAGCTGGATGAATTTATTATACCTTTGTTGCAAGGAAATATCCTTTTAAGATGTTCAGTACAATAGTATTGGCACTCATGATTGTAGGTGTTTGTCCCTGTGACCATTCGTGATAGATGCCTTCTTGTACCAATTTATACTCTTGATTTCAAGTGACTTTGTAAATGCTGCCAATATCCTTAACGAAAGGCTTAAGCTATCAGACTGCTGAATTAAATGTACGAGATGTGCCTTTCAACATTACGATAATTTCTAGAAGATGCACACGTCGACTAGGTACTGTGATACCTAGATTTCTCTTAGTTACTGCTTCACCATTACTCCCTTCGTCCCATTTTTACTGTCCCCATTTGACTTTTATTGTCAGACAATGTACTGAAGAACTTGAAAATGACTGCATGGAAAGTTTTTTTATTTTCCTTTTTTTTTTTGTTTTAATGAATCTATCTTCACAAATTTTTCACTGCTCTCTCTACGTATATGTGGATGAGTTAAGTTCAAAGTTAAATGATTAATCATAAGTTATATAGGGACAAAAAAATGAGATGGATGTAGTATTTATATATTCTGCACTGATAAGTTGTATAATGCCACTGAAGGGACTAGAATGTGGAGAAGGGGAGCTAACCTGGCGGGAGATGCTGCTAATTTTATTGAAACAGAACAGTTGCTGGAGTTGAAAGGGTTCTGTTCCTCCTTCATACAGGTATATCTATGACTTCCGGCTTCTGAGCACCCATCTGATGCTTCAATTCAAGTTGATCATTGTGCTCCACCGTGGCAGTAATTTTTATGTTTTAAGGTGATTGTTATCCAAGTGTAAAGTAATTACTCAGTACATCTTTCTATAGTCGTTTTTTTTCCTGCAGCCATTTATTTTATCTTTATAGTCCTATGCACTATTAGGTTACTGGTATGTACTAAGAACCATAGTGTTTGTCCATATCACGATCCTGTGTGTCTTGTTGAGTTTCACCTTTCATGTCAGTCACTAATCGACATCTGACTACTTCTAGGAACCCATATTTCTAAGCATTCTCATGTGGCGTTTCTTCCAAATTCTTACAATCTTAATCTCCTACTTCATGTTTTTTGCTTTTATGTGTGAATCGGGTTTTCACCTGTTGAGGCTTAATCTCATTTTTGGTTGTGATCAAATGGTGTGGTCGTTATGGTGACAATTGACAATAGTCGTGTTGATGTTCATCTCTGATGCTCCTGTGTGGTAGTTAACCACAGAGGTCCATGTGGATGAATGAGTGCTATTTTAAATGGTTGTAAACATCATTTGACAAATCCAATTCTTTTACTTTAGCTGGGTTTAAATCATTTGTCTAACTAGAGTCCTCATTGAGTGTCAGATTCTCATGGCTGTTGACTTCAGTAAATGAGAGAATGCAGTTCACACTATTTATGAGAGATGGCGGCTCACGGTCATTTATACTTTAGCTTTACTAAATGACTAACGTACTCCATTATGATGGATTAGAGAGTGGAGCTCTTGTAGGCGAAGTCATTCCCTCCCTATACTGAGTACTGACTGAAATGAACCCTCAATTCCAAAGTCCACAGTGAATTGCCGTTATTCACCAACGTACTCTGCCAATGTGGAGATTGGTATTTTCTGACGTAGTACCTCCAGTAGCATAAATGTGTGATATAATATGGAGAACCATATTTATACTAGCTTAATAGTTGGTATTCCATAGGCTGTTATCATCTCCAGATATTTATTTCTAAAGTATGCATACTAAAAGAAGAATCATTCTCAGCGTCTCGATACCGTCTCACAAGCAATTGTTGTAACCTTTGAAACCTTACCAAAGTGGTTGCGGTATCATTTATGAAACTGACTTCCTCAATGTACTTGATAAATCTTCAGTCTTGTTTCGTAGTAAACTGGGTCACCTTTATAGTCCGTCTCTTTGTTTTTGCTGGGTTGAAATGTTTATTTGTGTTACATTTCAGGTGCGTGGTTCCATCCCACTTTTGTGGGAGCAAGTTGTTGATTTGAGCTACAAACCTCGGTTGAATATAATCAATCATCAAGAAACAGTATGTTTGTAACTTGAATTTTTTGGATGAAACTTCAATGGGGTTACTATGCCTCCAATATATGACTGGATCATTTTTTTTCTTCAGCCAAAGGTAGTGGAGCGCCATTTCTTTGATCTGTCACAAAGATATGGAGAGATACTAGCCCTTGACCTTACTGATAAAGTAAGAATAATTTTTTTTGCGTCCTTAGATACTTATAAATACCTACAAATCTACAGTAACATTGTTTCTTTTTTTTGTAATCACAGCAATCCACTTTGTTTCTAAGTTTTTGGACGTAAGACATAACTTCATTTTCTAAAGTATCATATTTTTGTGACTGTAAACGACAGTTTTTTGGCTTTCTGTTGCTGTTTCAGGATGGTGATGAAGGGAAACTCAGCAGTGCATATGCTGCGGAGATGCAAAATCTGCCAAATGTGAGGTGACTTTCTCAGCTGCATGTGTATAGGGTAACTTAGGTATAATTGACATGTTTTATGTAAATTCGAAATGTGCACAGGCTAATGAGGCCATGACCTTATGTGATAGTGCTTTTGTGCATATAAGTACATTTATGATTGTGCTATAAAAAATTGCTTTTCTTCTAAGCTTTATAATCACATTGATCAAGGTGAGTAATTCTCAAGGTGAAAAATTGTATTTATTTACTTTTTGAGAACTTTTTGAAAGTGCTGCGATGTCTGACAGTAACATTGCTGAATTTTTAATTTCCATATAGTTGCTTGTTTAGTATAATATACTCCCTCTTACTTCGTAAGTAGTTGACTTATTTTGTTTTTGTCCATCCCATCCAATAGTTTAAGTTTCATGTCAGGCATGTTTTGTGTGGTGGAGAATGAATGTGGGACTGCCTAGCGGAATTGCATGTGCTTACATAAAAACCGATCTAAAAGCAAGCGTTAACTATCTGTGGAGGAACAAAGGAAAAAAAAAACGTCGTAAATTTGTGAAGTTGTTTCCATATTTGCGTTGGAGCCAAATACTCATTACTCTTTGGTTTTGGATTATGATGGAATAAATCAAAATGGCTCACTTAAGTGGCTGCACTTCTTTCTCTTGTAAAGTCGCGGTCCCTCTATGTGTTGGTGAGAAACTGATTTTTATGATTTGAGCTGCTCCTTTTTTATTTATTATGAATCTGAATTTTGTTGGTTGCAACAATCAGTTTGTAGTTTGCCTTTAAATAGGCATCATAGAGAATTCTAGAGCTACCCTAGGAACTTGTTGAAATAATGAGACTTTTCAAGATTCATTTAGGTTCATGCACTTAGTTAATACCATGAATCTAGATTATTTATAAATAGTGTATGTATTATGTATCTAGATCATTCATGAATCATGCATAATGTATGTACTATGAATCTAGATCCTTCATGCATATGTACGTACTATGAATCTAGATGATTCATGCATACATCCTAGAATATGAAAAGGATCCTAGAATATGAAAGGGTGCGTATCACCTATAAATACCATGTAA
>VHZZ01007234.1:38708-51183 GCA_009801015.1 Silene noctiflora | reverse complement strand
GATATGATAATTATTTAGTAATATAGATTTAAGGTGTAAAAARGGAAAATCAAACTAAATCAGATGCCTGAAATCTCAAATGCTACTCTAGGTAGCATTTCATTTCAGGTAGCTTATTTGGTTAAATAAGCTACTTGCCAAACGTTTACAAAAAAATAAGGTACCTGAAATTTTGGTCAAATAAGCTACTTTGACCAAATCAGGTACCTGAAATGGCTTGCCAAACAGAGCCTAATTATGTTTTAAAAATTGTTTTAGGCAAAAATATAATTCTAGAAGTATAATATTTACAAATATGATAATAATGTCCATCTCACGTGTATAATAGCTTTGGGGCGTATTTTTAGCAAAAACCGACTCAAAATGAGTTGATTTGGGCCTAAGCTTGTTAATGGGCCTATTTACTACCATTTCCCCTGCACAAACCCTTCCACTTCGTTTCCCCATTCGACTATCTTTGTTTGTATAACCTAAGATTTGCGTACTCTTTACTCTCGTTTTATTTATGTTAGTGAACTCCTGCGCTTGGACTTAAAATGTTTCAAAAAGTTCATAATTTCCGTTGTTTTTAACTCGTATAATATTCCGCTTTATCGCGGGGGTTCACATATTTACTTGAATTTTAGAGAATTTTAGAGAAAATTAGGTTGAGAGAGAATGTAGTGTTATTGTGCGAGGGGTAGTTTCATTTTTCGGGATGAAAACGTCGTCGATAGTTACTAAAACGTTGTCGATGAAACAACCCTCTTGTATAAGCATGTTATTTTACCTTAGAGGTGGATTCAAACCCAACAACCTACATCTTTTATTGGTTATAATAATAATATACTAATATGATAATTTAATATTGAAACAATAAAAGTTGTTGTATTTAGTATCGTTGTTGCTTTTTATAGACGGGTTTTACTCTTTAACGGACTTTTTTCCATTTTTTTACATAATATGCCCTTTGCCTAGAGAGAGAAAAAAACTCCCTCTAATTCTTTTCCTCACAAGATTAATCAAATCCGTCAAATTAGACAACTATGGATGCTAATTCTCATATCAATAAGTAATAATTCTAATTATTAAGTTTATCAATTATATTATATCAAATTAAGGAATTAATTTACTTTATCATGGCGTCCGTCTCTGACCATTAAAAGGGGTGTAAGACAGTGGACATGTGCGAGTTGCCGGCAATGGTGCCGATATTATTGGTGGTGGCAGAGGAGGGTGTGGGGAGGATTGTCCAAAGTACAAGATGTTTATTGTTCACGTTACTGCTTCTTTTTACTCCTTTCGATCCAGACAAAAGGTAACGTAGGCAAAAATGGAGTATTTAAGAAAAGGTGGAAAAAGTTAGGGTAAAGAGGGAAAAAATAGGTGGGGTATCTAATGGTGGGTTTAATTGTGAGTTGGTAAGTGGGATATGTAATGGCATTTGTGTAAATATCAAATGGTATAAGGGTAACTTGGTAATGTTATGGGCCAAATAAGGAATGTTACCTTTGATTTGGATCGTCCGTTTATAATAAGTGTTACATTTGGTCTGGATCGGAGGGAGTATTTTTCTTTTTTCCATTTTTTTTCTTCTTTATTTTTTAAATGTTCTATAGTTATTTTGTTTTTGTTTTTACTATTTTAATAATTAAATTGAAACGAAAGAATAAATGAAGTCATTTAAATGAATGGGATATGATAGTGATTTATGGTTATATAAGAGTAAAATTCGTCCTAATCGAACTCGTATTAATAAAGTCATAGGACTCCACACGTCTGATTTAGCACTGACTTACTGTAGATAACATTTTTTTTGTGTTGACTATGAGTATCTCTTACCGACATCTGGGCTAATCTTTCTCGGGTTACTGAAGACAACTTAATGGATAAACTCTACTCAAGTTTGATATTTCATTCGCAAGAGGTACCAATCAAACCTTTAACCACTTATTTAAGCGACTCACAAAACCAACTTTTATACATTGTATATAATTTAAGGCTAAAGGGAAATTCCCAAGGACCAAAAGTCCAAAACACGTGAAGGTTGTTTTAGCAAAAGTAGGGGATTGAGTCGACCTGGTAAATAGGTCAATTGGGTCGATCAGATCAGTTTGGGTTTGCCATAATTTTGGGGTAGTTCGGGTTAGGTCGGATCATCTCAGGGTTACAAGTCTCTTTCGGGTTTGTTGGTTGAATTGGGTGTGTTTCTGGTCAAGCCGGTCGGATTATTTTGGATCGGGTCATTTTCGAGTTAATGATTAAATTAGAAAAAGTCATTTCAAGTATTTTTGGGTCAATTAGAGTTATATTTTTTCGGATCATTTTCGTATCGAGTGTTTTCAGATGCGGTCTATTTCAGGTCAAGAAAGTTCGGGTCTTTTTCGGGCCGGGTTGGGTCACATTCGGATTTCGTGTCATATTCGGATGCTGTACTTCGAGTCAATTTCAGGACTCGGGTCAACTTTGTTGGATCGGGACGATTTTGCGAGGTCTGGAATTGAAGTAAGTGGTAGAATGTGTGAGAGGAAATAAAGGAGAAAGCAAAATTCGCTATTTCTATTTATTTTCTCTTGCATTGTACATATAGCCACATAGGTTACAAGTGGACCTCAACCTCTGACATTTGGCTATACAGAAACAAAGGCGTTGGAAAAAGACAACGGACGTTATTTCCTATAACTGATTATGTAGATTATGCAGTAGTGAGTAGTGAGTAGATTTCCTATAACTGATTATGTAGATTATGCAGTAGTGAGTAGTGAGTAGTGAGTAGTGAGTAGTGAGTAGACCCATGCTCCTCTTACCCTTGTGGCCTTGTGTTACTATCTTACACAGCTTTAAGAAATTTTTTCTTTTTTTTTTTGGAGGACCGTCCTACACTCCTACTTATGCCACAGGAGAAAGCGGTTATTAATTAAAATAAAATTCTTATTATATTTCTTAGAGTTCTAATGTAAGACGGATGTACAAGTAATATGCCCTCTTAATTCACCTTAAGATGATGTGGCTATTACACAATAGCAGTATGTATAATATACTCAATAGTATTACCTGTAGAGTTGATAAACAATGACACGACCCGAAAATACAATACGAACCCGATACGAAATTAAGGGTTTTAGGTTGATCTTTAATGACCCGGTTATGTTAGTGAGTCGACACGAACATGGCACGAGATTTAATTGGGCTGAGCTCTCTAAGCACAAACCTAGACTTGACAAAATTGACTTGACCCGAATAGCCCGGCCTTACACCTGAACTGAAAACCCGAGTTCAACCCGATCCCTTATTGACCCGAACCAATATAACCGACCCGAATGTTTATTGTTGCAATCCCTCCAATTCATAAATCATATTCTTAAATAAGAAAGTTACTCACTATTAAATTCATTCACTAAATAAGGAATTTACTTATATATTATAATTTATTTTATTAATTTATAATTTGTCATGAAAATATATATATTTTCATAAAATTATATTGTTTTCACTAAACTTTAAACTATAATCTATTAATTAAATATTAATAAAATTGATACAAAACTGTAGATTGTTAAATATTTTATTAATGCTATTATTTAAGGACTTGACCCATATTACGTATCAAACAAAACTGTAAATCACTAATTTTGTTTTTGCAAAATAAAAATAAAAATTGAGAGAATTTATAAATTGAAATCATTAGTTTTAGGGTATACAAATATATTTTCTTTAGATTAACTTTCAGGACATAACTAAATTCTCTTAATTAATTTTCTTTTCAACTTTTTTCCTCAAAATAAAATATAATGGCGATAAATACGAACAATTATTGAGACGCAATTATATAAGTAATTTATTAAAAAATAAATAACTCTATATGTTGTTCATCTATTGCCGGGGTCTAAACTAGTTTATCATTTTCCATAACTTGATAATAGTTGACATGAAAAGTAATGACCCTATCCCAAAATGCCCTATGCAACCCGAACTTTGCAAACTCAAAATCCACCCGAATTGGACCCACCCGAACCCAACCCGGTTACCCATTTGTCAGGTCTACACGAACCTGACACATATGACCTATTTACGAAAATATTCCTAATTTTGCTTGATCCTTCATCAGGTAAATATACTTACACTTGCCAAATATTGACATATATAACACGAAAACTCGACACGAACCCGACACGAAATTAACAAGTTAGGGTTGAGGCTTGATGACTCATTTATATATGTGGTCAATACGAACACAACCCATATTTTATTAGGTCGGGTTTGGGTTGAAGGGTTTGTAACCCGTTTACATATGACACGAATCCGACGCAATCCGATCTGTTGGTCAGTTTTAGTTATATGTTTTTTTTTATAAAAAAATATTAATATTTATAAAGCGGAAAAAGATAAAAATAGTAGGGTGTGGCCGACAAGCATTTCGAGCAGCTTCTGCGGTGGACTAGAGTGGAGGTCCTACAGAAAGAGCGTGAACCATCGCCACGTTACAAGCTCCTATGGATCCCTACATCTTGCGTCGGTCAGTTAACGGTTGCTTCAATCTCTGACAAAAAGTAGCATTTAACCATTTAACCACCATTTTACAGCACTAGTTTAGTTTGTTCATCTTTCATTCCCTACATCTTTCATTGCTGCACATAATTACTGTGAAGAAGAACGAAGATGCTGCTCTTCATCATCGACGGGACTCCAGAAACAAAGGCTTATGTCCAGATGCATGGTTTAGTTTAACGGCTTAGTTTAATAAGATTAAGTGTTATTGACCAAGCTTTAAAAGTATTTTTTTTAATTGAAAACGTAGTAGTTTGGTCGGCGCTATAGATGAGAGAGTTTTATAACCACTTTTTAAAAGTCAAAAACTGATTATTCACCCCAAAAGTAAAAGTATGTATTTGCTAGTTCTACTTCTACTTTTCACATAAAAAGCCAAAAAAAAAAAAAAATATGAATGAAAGTAGTTAGGCCAAACATATAAATTTTATAAGAAACCGTTTTTACAAAAAGATGGTCAAACAACCAAAATTTTTCCAAAAATTAACTTATAAATAAACTTCTTTTAAAAAGTAAAAGTTATTTCACACAAGTAAGGTCAAGGCCAAACAACACCTTAATAATAAATGGGAATACCACTGTAACATTTACTACTTATTTATTTACCTTTTTCAATTTTTAATTTCAATATCTTATTTATCCATCTTATCTATATAAAACCAAGAACAATTTAAAACATCTATATTCACCCACGTCATCATATAATGATGTTAGGCCTCGTTTGCTTGTCATACATGAATTAATTTCCCATGATTTTTTATGCAGGTGCAATAGGGCAGCGACCAGGAAAGAGTTAGAGAGCACGGTTTCCAAGGCCGTGTAGGAGAGCACGGTTTCCTAAACCGTGTAGGAGTAGTATTTAGGTTGTTATATTTAAAGGTTTTGAATAAAATTAGGAAACTCTATTTTTTCCTAATTCTAGAAAATAATATATTTCATAATCCTAGTAGATAATATTTCCTAATTCTAATAGGTTTGTTAGGTTCTTAAATCTGATTTTAGTATTTAATTATTTAATAAGTTTCCTAGTTAATTTAGGAAAGAGTTAGTTAACTTTTAACACAAGTTAAGGAATTAGAGTTCGAGTCAGATTGTTGACTTCGAGTAGGATTATAAATAAGGCCGATTTATGACCTTATTTTTCAGCTTATTTTCAGAATTCAATATGCTTACAGTTTGTTAAACTTGTGTTTAATCTTGCGAATTAGGTTAGGACTCTTCCTTGCGAGGCTGAGTTATAGCAAATCGAGCTATAACCTTGCGAGGTGAGAACAAGATTCGCTAATCTATCCTATTCTTTGTTACAATCACACGTTATTCACTCAAATACAAACAACAACCTCATGTTGAAACTTCAATCACAATCACAAATTCCGCTGCAAGTTTACTAATTTCAAACTCGTTCATTCAAATCTACTCGTTCTACATCAAATTGGTACCAAAGCAAGGTTTTGATTTGTTTCTCAACAATTCTGTCTTGGGAGGAATGAGATCATAGCTTTGAAGAAACTCAAACAAGCATTGAAGGAATTGGAAGAGTTTTAGCTTTCTTTATTACTGAATGATCTAGCAAGAGGGCTTGATCGTGTTTCACGTAGCTTAGACAAGTTTTAAAGTAAACTTATTCAATCATGTGGAGTGAAAAAACAGGAGACAAAGATTAACTCTTTTAATTTCGTTCACGATGAAGAAGAGGCTGAAAAGCAGGCTGATCCGATTAGAGAAGGAAAGATTGAGTCATTCAATGTTGCTATTAAAGAAGGCGAACCAGAGGTTGAAGAGGTCCTGGTTTATACTCTAATTTTGTCCACGAGTGAAATAAACGATGTTAATCTGATATCGGGGAAGGAATTACTACATGTCAACGATTGCTCAGATTTTCGAGGTAAAGAAACTTATTGATCACCACTCGATGAATCGATTGATAAGAAACTCTATGGTGAGAGTTATCAGTGTTGTTTGTACCTAAATTCGGTTGTTGTGGAAGCTCACGGTGCTAGTGACATCTTTAGAAGGTATGATTTCGATATTAATACACTTGTGCAAGGAGGGCGGCGGGGTGGATGAGACAAGCTGGGACAGTATGAGTTGAATTGGCACGAGCATGGAAAGCACGAGAAGGGTCTAAAATCAAACAAGATAGACGTGTTTAAAGTTTGTATAGAAGATGATGAGCTGAAAGATGATCAATGTTCATTGCCAATATTCATCACCGGTCTTGCATTCAGATTTGTGAGGTTCATATTTTATCCAGGAGGTCGATTGTCCAAGAATCGGGACGATTATTTTTTTTAAGAAGGGGAGAATGATGTGGGTGCAATAGGGAAGCGACGAGAAAAGAGCTAGAGAGCACGGTTTCCAAGGCCGTGTAGGAGAGCACGGTTTCCTAAACCGTGTAGGAGTAGTATTTAGGTTATTTTATTTAATGTTTTTGAATAAATTAGGAAACTCTATTTTTTCCTAATCCTAGAAGGTAATATTTCCTAATCCTAGTAGGTAATATTCCTAATCCTATTACGTTTGTTAGCTTCTTAAATCTCAATAAGTTTCCTAGTTAATTTAGGAAAGAGTTAGTTAGCTTTTAACACAAGCTAAGAAATTAGAGTTCGAGTCAGATTGTTAACTTCGAGTAGGACTATAAATAAGGCCAATTTATGACCTTATTTTTCAGCTTCAATAAAGTTTACAGTTTTTTAAACTTGTGTTTAATCTTGCGAGATTAGGTTAGGACTCTTCCTTACGAGGCTGAGTTATAGCAAATCGAGCTATAACCTTGCGAGGTTAGAACAAGATTCGCGAATCTATCATGTTCTTTGTTACAATCACACGTTATTCACTCAAATACAAACAGCAACCTCACGTTGCAACTTCAATCACAATCACAAATTCCGCTACAAGTTTACTAATTTCAAACTCGTTCATTCAAATCTACTCGTTCTACATCAATTTTACAAAACACGTGAATTGCCCAATTCACGTGAATTGCCCAAAACTTGTTTGGTTGGCATCCGGGAGTTGGATTCATGTGGGAGTTTCCAATTACCTAGGGGGAGCTAGATCATTAAACTCATCTATAGTGAAGGAATTGAGAACTCCTATGAAAATGCAATTCACGTGATTTTGGGCAAACAAACGACCTTTATTTTTCCAATTCACGTGAATTTCCAATTCACCCGCTTTTATTATGGCAACCAAACGTCACCTTAGATTTCTTTTTTTTCTCTTTTATTAAAAAAATTAAATAAATGTAGGACCCGCGGCAAGAATTTGGATTTAATTTCTCAAAAACCACCATATTTTGGACGTAAATGTTTACGTTTATATTTTATACGTAAATATAAATGAATAATGCATAGTCTCCTAATTTATCTTATCGTTTTATATTATAGGAATAATACAAAACTATAGGTTATATCAATATTATATATATTCCTGAAATCAAGGGACTTCATTGTAATTAAATAAATTTATACAAATTAATTATACTATATAGTTTTAAATCGATAGCACTGTGTGATGGACCGACCAAGGGACTTCAAAGTAAATATTATATAGTTTTGGTTGAAGTATAAATTTAGAGAATATCAAAATATGGTGATTTTCCTTAAAATAAACATGCCCCACTTATGTTATTAATTAGTATCATCATATAATTATACAATTATTTAACATAACAAATATAATATAAGTAGGTTATATTTTGGAAACTATTAAAAGGTAAAAAAACCAAGCTAGATTTCCATAAGATATAATATTCTATAATTATTTAAATTTGATTTAGGTATATATGTAATATATTTATATAAATATATAACCTCTTAAAATTATATGGCTAAATAGTAAAAGTAATTATGTTAATGGTGAAAATAATTGTACTAACATTGGATATAATAATATGTTAGTAATCACTCATTTGAATAGTCAAAGTAACTGTATTAGTAAGGGGAGTAGTGAAAGTAATAGAAGCAACAACGGGAGTAGTCAAACTATCAATATTCATGCGGCAGTAATGAAAGTAACAACAATAATTACGGCAAGAGTAGTGAAAATAACAATAATTACGGCGGGAGTAGTGAAAATAACCGTAGAAATAATGGATATAATAAAAATAACAATACTAACAACAAAACAAAGCATATATGAACAATTAACTAACTAATCGATATAACTAAAATATTAATAGCGGAAGTAGTGAATTTGTCTCATAATTTATTCATCGTAATTTCAAGACATGACATAAAAATATATATTCGAGATAAAGTTATGAGATATGCAACTTTAAAGTAGTTTTATTCAATTGGAAATAAATTTTAATGGTAAATAAAAGGTAGCCCGGGCGTAGCCGGGCACCAATACTAGTAATTACATAAAAACTAAGTAAAACCATATATGGGTTATACAATTACATTTCCTAAAATATTACCTATATAATTTGAACAAAGTATAAAAACAGAAAATAAAAATAATCGAAAATCGTTTTGTTTTTTGGTTGATAAAATCAGTAGAAAACATTAAAAAATAAAATAGTATACCTTGCCAAGAAAAATCATAAAAAAAAAAAAATTAAGGCCTGAATTTGAAAATTGTAGTAAAAAAACAAAACAAGACCACAAATTTATATAGTGTTTAACTTGAATGGTGGATTTACAAACAAAAACTTAAAAAGTAGATTTGCAAACTCTTGCAAAAAAAAAATTACAATGATTTTCAAATATTAATAATCGAAATACATGCAAAAAAAATTTAAATAAAAAGTGATAAAAATTAATAAAATCGAAAAAGAAAAAAAAAATCATTTCTTGGGAAAAAAAGTCTCAAAAAATACATTTCATGACGCCAAAAAAGTGAAAAAGTACTTAAAAAACAACAATCATTAAATGCAAAAATAATTTTTTTAATAAAACCGAAAGACATCATAACTATTGAAGATTAGTGAAAAATAACTAAAAACTATATAAAAAAGAAAATGTCATATAAAATACTACATGCAAAAAAAAAAAATTAAGGATTAGAAAATCAATACTAGAATATACTAAAGCTCGATCATCGTTCAGATAATATAAAATACAAAAATCTCGATCACAATTTCATATTGTTTTTCAATATTCATCATGTAATTGCACGACAATCCAAAACGGGTGATAAGATTATGATTAAAATTTGATCAACCGATTTTATGCGAAAATGATCAAAACATTGAGAGGGATTATTGTTATAGTAAATAAATTGAATGATAAAATTATAACTTTTGAGATTTCTCATTAAAACGGGTGATGGTTATTAACGAAGGGAGGGGTAGAATTGATGAGTGATCAAGTAATTGAAAATATGAGATGAAATTGATTATTGAAAGGGTGGAGCGGCCGAATCACTAAGAAATGAGAACTCGGTAAGAGTGAAAGAATTACCCAAATTTATTAGTATAATATATGGACCATGAATGTATGAGTTGGCCCAAATATAAGTGGGCTCTTTTAGTGAGTGAAAGAATTACCAAAATTTCTCAGTTAAAGCGGGTATTATCCATTTTAATATTAAAACGAGTCAAATATAGTTAAAATAAACAAAAGTAGAGTTTATAGGGAATAACATTAGATTTGTCTTATACATAAGTGGCATAGTATTTAACCCGTTTTAATAATTAAACGAATGTATCCATTTTAAGGGAGACTTACTCGAAAGATTATGTCTTTTACTTGGTTCAGATAAATTTTATACTCATTAACTCGATTAGTGACGATTTTGTTTTATTTGGTTGGTATTTACCTGAAACGGTACTGACATTTGGGCTGATTTAGTTATGAGGTTAGACCATTAACCCGGTTTATAAATTGAGACTTTAGTTTCGTTAATTTAATCTTTTCTAAAAATAATTATAGAAAAGTTAATCATATAACAATGATGTGAAATTAAAATTTATACTCCCTCCGTTTTAGTTATTTGTTTGCATTTGGTTAAAATACCTCTCACAAAAAATAAAAGAGACAAACAAACGATTAGGACAAATGGAGTAATATACGACGCATATTATAATTCAAATTTACTATCGAAATAAGCAAAAAGGAAATCTTATTTAGACGGATGAAGGAAATACCTATTTATTATCGAAATAAGCAACAACGATTAGCAACAAGGAAATCTTATTTGTAATATATTTAGACGGTTGATTTTCACTATAACAAAACTCTCGAATACCTATTTATTTAGTTAAACAATTGAATAATGAATCATGTGCAATTATATCTACACAACTTTGAAACTTTAACACTGATATATTATTTTTATTCAAAGTGTCATTCAAATTTTAAGGAAAAAAAAAATTACGGCTAACTATAAAAGGATCGACTACCATATATTCAATAACATAATTAAAAAGGCAACCCGTGAAATTCTTACGCGATATTAAAACAAGTATTGTCTAAAGTTAAACATTATTCTATGTAATCAGTGAGTATCCCTTTATAGACACTAACAAGTCATGTGCATGAAGAATCTTCTATAGAAAGGACATGGACTTTTTTAGCTATACAATAATGTTCGCCTGGTAAATTAAAAGTGTCCAGGTTTCACGTGAGAACCAATGAAGAAGGGAACTACTTTGTGGTGTTAGGAAGGGACAACATAAAAATAAGAATATTTAAAACATCCATATTCACCCAGGGTCTAAGGTCATCATATGATGTTATTTCTTTTTTTCCTTTTTTTTTTTCTTAAAAAAAAAGTAAATGTGGGACCGCAATAAGAATTTGGAATTAATTTCTCAAAAACCACCATATTTTGGACGTAAATGTTTACTTTTATGTTTTATACGTAAATATAAATGAATAATGAATAATATAATCACTTAATTTATCTTATGATATTATATTACAAGAATAACACAAAACTATAAGTTATATAATTATATAAAAACTAAGTAAAACCATATATAGGTTATATATCATTACATTTCATAAAATATTACCATTATAATCTGAACAAAGTATAAAAACATCAAATAAAAATAATCGAAAATCGTTTTATTATTTGGTTGATAAAATTAGTAGAAAACATTAAAAAATAAAATAGCATTCCTTGTCAAAAAAAAATCATATAAAAAAAACATTAAGGCCACGAATTAAAAAATTGTAGAAAAAAAAAAAACAAAATAAAACCACAAATTTATATAGTGTTTAACTTGAATGGTAGATTTGCAAACAATAACTTAAATGGTAGATCTGCAAACTCTTGCAAAAAAAATAATTATAATGATATTAAAATATTAATAATAATTGAAATATATGCAAAAAAACATTAAATAAAAAGTATAAAAATTATTAAAATCGAAAAGGATAAAAAAACTCATTTCTTGGGAAAAAAAGTCTCAGAAAATACATTTCAAGACGCGAAAAAAGTGAAAAAATTACTTAAAAAACAACAATAATTAAATGCAAAAATAATTTTTGTAATAAGAATGAAAGACATCATAACTATTGAACATTAGTGAAAAAATAACTAAAAACTATATATAAAAAAAATGTCATATAAAATACTACATGCACAAAAAACAAAATTAAGTATTAGAAAATCAATACTCGAATATACTAAAGCCCGGTCTTCGTTCAGATAATATAAAATACTAAAATCTCGATCACAATTTCATATTGTTCTTTAATATTTATCATGTAATTGCACGACAATCCAAAACGGGTGATAAGATTAAAATTTGTGATTAAAATCTGATCAAATGATTTTATGAAAAATTGATCAAGACATTGAGAGGGAGTATAGTTATAGTAACTAAATTGAATGATAAGATTATAACTTTTCAGATTTCTAATTAAAACGGGTGATGGTAATTAACGAGTTGAGGGAGGGGTAGAATTGATGAGGGAGCAAGTAATTGAAAATAGGAGATGAAGTTGATTATTGAGAAAGGGAACGACCGACTGACTAAGAAATGAAAACT